>JAJJLS010022734.1:0-14382 GCA_023783355.1 Polyplastron multivesiculatum
AAATTAAAAACTATAAAACTAGAAGAACTATTTAATCAGCCTATTTTAGAAAGTTTTAAAGAAGAATTTTATAAAGAAGGAATTAAACAAATATATAGCTTTGATAATTCCAATGAAAAATCTAATTTATCCAGGGCTATATGCTGCTTCTTATGTGTTCTTATGCTATTTGGTGATTATCTTCTTTTATTTAAAGGTATAATAAATTTAAAAGTTAATTTAAAAAATAAAAACTCATTAGATGAAACAATTTTCAAAGATGAAGAAAATCCATTATTTTTAAAAATTAAAGATTTATTCAAATTTTTACAAGAAAATGAGTTTAATTTATATCCTATTATGAGAAATTATTCAATAGTTGATTATTTTACAATAAATAAAAGCTTTATGTATTCTCAAACAAAATCAACTTTTTTTAGTTCATGCTGTTGTTGTACAGATGGGAGTTATATTTATATATTTATGAGTGGAATAGATGGATGTAAATTAAAATTAGGAACAGGATTTAATAATACAGTTAAAGGAAAAGTTTATTTATGTATTCAAAATAAGGAAGAGCCAAGAAGTGATAATTATAGTTCATTTGGAAATCAATGGGTATTTTGTAATGGAAAAATTTATCAGAAAGTGAATAGTCCTGATAGTGCTTTTGAAAATAATATTATAATTGATTATAAAAATAATATAGGAAGAATCAATGTAATTAATCCTGAGAATTTAAAAGTTGAAAATAGAATAAGATTATTATTCCCACAAAATGCATTAAATGAATTAATATCATATAAAAATCAAAATTATATTTTGTTAAGTGACGGGAAAAAATTGAGCGTTTTATGCTTAGAATTAGTAAAAGATAATGAAAAATCAACTAATAAAGAAAAGAAATCTAATCCAAATTTAAAAGAAGACCAACTTACATTTAAATATATTAATTTAGAGTTAATTGATTATGACACCACAAATTTAGATTATAATACAGAAGAATATCAATCAAAAATATCTGTACAAAATAAAAAATTAATTGATGAAATATATCAATCATTTAGTCAAATATTTACTAAAGAGGAATGCTTTAAAGCCTTATTAAAACATAATTGGGATCCAAAAGAAACAGCTTTATATTTAATAGATAATCCCCAAGAAATTAAACAGAGATTATTAATTGGTGAAAAACCAGTTGTTTTATTCCAATCCAAAATAGAATCTCAAAACATTAAATCAGGTGGAAAATGTGATTTTAGATTTTATAATAATACATATTTTGATTGTTTCCACTATGATAACTTTAAATGGACCTTAGATGATAAATATGTAATGGCATATAAAATGAATGAAGGTGCAGTGGCCATTTTTGGTCGAGACCCTGAAAAATATGGAAAATTATTTAATTATGAAATTATAATTAGAAAAAATATTAATAATCCACTATCTTTTCCTACTTTTATCGGTTCAAAAAATAAACTATTTCCTAAAAGTCAAAAAAATGATTCGGATTTCAAAGATCCTTTTGATATAAATTTAAGAACTCAATATGAAATATTAAAGAAATATATAGAAGAAGGAAATAAAATTGATAAAGATTTTATTGGATTTTTGGAAATCGAAGAAAATTTATTAAAAAGAACTGAAAGTAATCAGAGTGATATATCTAAAAAAGAGGATGTAAAAGATGAAAAATTACTAGAAGAAGCAAATAATGAAGAAAAAATATCAGATGAAATATATGGTACTTTAATTAAAAAAGTAAGTTCTATTACATTGACAAAAAATAATTTTATTTTAACTTATGATTGGGTTAATAAAGTATATTACATAATTATAAATGCTGTTGTTAATTTAAACTCATTTTCTATTTTAATTAGTGATACTTTCGATAATATGAATCAAAAATATAAACAGGTATTCAATTTAGAAAATGAGAATATAATAAAAACAAAAAATTATTTTACAAATTTATTAGATAGTAAAAGTAAAGAAAGTCAACAATTTAATTTTGATACATTTACAAATGAATTATTAAAAACTATGTATTTAATAAATACTGCAATGAAATATGATATGTTTTGGAGATATAAAAATTGGAGTTTTTATTATAATTCTCTTTTGGATTTTATTAATAATAGATACCAAGAAATGAATAATAATTTAGAACCAAATCAATATTTATTGCCTATTTTCAAAGAATACTCTATAAGTAAAAAAAGTTTAAATAAAAGAGTAGATAAATTCAATGATTTTAATAAAGAATTACTTAAAAGTCAATTAGATAAAGAACTCAGTGAAAATTATAAAATAAAGGATATTCCAGAAATTGAAAATACAAGAAAATACAGTGTTTACAATGCATCACCAAATAAAAAGAATGGAGGAAATTGGGTATCCAACACCAGTTTAATGTTTAAATATATATATCAAAAAGATAAAAAAGGGCAAAAAAAGAAAGATGAAGCTTTGGAGGAAAAAATTAAAGAATATGTTATGAGCTATATTAATAAAAAAATATATTTAACTAATAAAAGAATTTTCTTTTTATCAATAAATGGAGATATAAGTGAAATCAGTTATCTACTCGAATTATTAAACAAAAAAAAAGAAGATAATAATCATTTAGAATTTATTTCTTTGGAATTATTATTTAAATTAATATATCTCTGGATTTCGAATATTGATAATACATTCATACTGACAAATAAAAATGAATATTTAAATGAAGTCAATAAATTAAAAACATTATTAAAAGAATATTATAATGACAGTACCTGTGATAATAAAATTAAAAATTTAATTAGATTAATAATTATAGAAGGATGGAATGAATTAACTATATCTATTGAAGAACAAATATATTGGTTTAAAGATTTTTATAATTTAAATAAGAATGTGGATGATAGCGAAATAAGTAAAAAAAATGACTTAAATTTGGAATATTATACTTTATCTTTTTATGAAAAATATCCTTTATATTGTCTTTTAAAAAAAATTGATTTTACTAGAAATTCCTTATGTATTAATAATAACTTTAATAAAATTAATTCAATAAAAGTATTTAATTTCTATCCAGTTATATATAAAAAAAATTATAGATTAATAGCGTTACCATCATTTTATGGCTTATCTTCAATTAATATGCAAATTCCATTTTACTGGATTTTACTTAATTTTGATATAAATTATTTCCAAAATGAATTAAAAGAAAAAATTAAACCAATAGTTATTGATGTTGATTATAAAGGCTCAGAAAGATATTCTCCCCCATATAAAGGAGTTGTAGTTGATTATAAATTAAGTAAAATAAATAAAATACTTTATGATAAAATTCATTTACAACCAACCTTTATAATATATGATGAATTCATTAATAATAAAGAAGTAATAATAAATAATGAACTAATAAATAAACAAATGTGGGAATTTTTCAATGAAAATTGTAAAGATAATAAAATAACAAATATATTACATAAATTATTAGTTTTATGTCTAGGAGAAATAATTTATTTATATAAAAATATTAATAATATAACTATTAAATTTAATGATAATAATGATGGAATATTATTATCTAAATTTAAAGAATATGTTATCGGTCCAGGATTTAGTAAAAAAGAAAGTTTTAATAAAATTAATTTTAATGCAGAAAAAGATAGTGCAGAAGAACAAAAAAAAATTGAATTAAAAGAAAAATATAAAGAAAATTATTTATTATTCTTTAATAATTTACAACAAAATTATGAAAAATATATTAATTCATTTGAAACAATTAATGATAATTTTGAATTATTGAAATTAAATTGTACTTATTTATATTTAATTTTTAACGGAATAAAAACAAATCTATTTAATAATGATGAAAATAATTTAAAACTACTTTTCACATCATTAAAAAAATTAAACACTTATGAAAATAATGAAATATCACTTAATAATGAATTAGGCAATATTAACTCTAATACTAGGATGTTTGAATATGCTTTATCAAGTAGTGATTTAGTAAATATAAATCAAATTATATCATTTAGTAATAATAATGAACTATTCTGTGTGGAAATAGAATTACAAATACTTAATAATGAAAGATTATTAAATAAAGATTTGTTAGTCATAGGTGACTACCATGGATATAAAAATGCCAAATTTTATATGAATAATTATGTTAATGTATTTGGTACAAGTTTTAATTTAAAATTAAATCGTTCTTTTAAAAAAGTAATATTTATAAAAGGAACAGAATTGAAATTAATATCTCCTGCTGAAAATTACAAAAATAAAATTTCAAATAATAATGAAAATCAAAAAAATAATACAGATAATTATTATTTAAACCAATTTAATAATAAATCAATACTCAGAATAAAAGTATATCCATATAATAATCATACTTTAACTTTAATTAAAAATGATAAAACTCAAGAATTAATAGAAAAAAGAATAAAAAATCTTTCTTTAAATATTATTAATATAGAAGAAATAGAATATTATTTATCTTATATATTTAAACATATTATAAAATCAACTGATATTGATAAAAATGAAAGTGAAAATATTTTTAAAAAGTATGATATATTAAAATTAGGACTAAAAGATGAATTTTATAAAAATATAGATGAACAATTTGAAAAAGAAAAAAATAACTACAAACAAAGTAAATTAGATGCAAATAAAATAGAGTTTATTAAAAACTTTTTACAAAAAGATAAAACATCTTTAACATCATTAAAAAATACAAATATTGATGCAGATTTATATTTATATAAATTAATTTTGATACGTATAAGAAAAGTTTCCAAAGAACCAATACCTTATATTAATATTAAAAAATTCCCATCATTTAATAAAGATATAAAAGAATTATGGGAAAAAGTTGAAATCTTACTTTTGTACTCTTTTCTTTATCATTTAAATTTAATAAATGATTTTAAAGATGCTATAAATAACAATGACAATGACTTAATTGATAATGCTTTAGAACTCATTTTGGGTAAAAGGTTGAATATAATAATGTCATTTTTATCTAATAAAGCCTTATTATATAAGGATAGTTTTGATCTTATTAGAAACTTTTTATATGATTATGAAGAAGAATTCAATAAATTATATGAAGAAGTAAAACAAATAATAATTAAAGATATATATAAAGTATCCATTGAACAAGATGAAGAAAAATCAGAACAAAAAGAAGATGATAAAGCTAAACCAGAAATCCCAAAAAAAAAGAAAAAAAAGAAAATTGATAAATTGGCTGAATTAAAGGAGAAGTTTGGCTCTAAGGATGATAGTAATTATAAAAAGAAGAAAAATGCACATAGAACTTTATATCAGGAAAAAAAGAAAAAGAAAGGGAAAAATACTGAAGATGAAACTAAAAAAATTAATATAGAGGAAGAAAAATTAAAAAAGAAAAATGAAGAACAAGAGAAATATAATACTTTGAATGCAAAAACATTAGAACAACTTATAAATGAGTCACCAATAAAATTAAATGATGATATAAATAATAAAATCAAAATAATAAAAAATCTTTTGACAAATAAATATAAAGAATTAATAAAAGATGAAATAAATCAAAGATATTTCGGGAACAAAGAAAAACTTAAATCAATTTGTGAAATATATAAAATAGAATATAATGATAATAATCCAAATGAATCTATAGATAAATATTCAAATTATATATTTAGTGAAATACAAGGATTAATAAAAGAAAATAATATTCTAAACAAACTTATAATTAATGACAAAGAATTAAGCAAAAAAAATCCTTTTATATTTTTAGCAGATAATATGATATGTAAAATATCTCTATTAATAAACTTAAATAATTTAAATGAAACTAATGAAAATGAAGAATTTAATATACAATTAAATGAAAGAATGAAATCTTTTAATAATTCATTTAGTTTAACTTTGCATAGTAATAATAGTAGTAGTTTCCAAAATATATCAAATAAAAATATAAATATGTCACCTGATGAAAATTATATTTTAGATCCAAAAAATCAATATATTTTAAAAAGTTTAGTGCATTTTATAATTAAATATGATGATAGTGTGAATAATGCCATAATTACTTTATATATACAATATATAAGAAGTAAAACAAGAATTTTAGGTATTTGCAACTTATCTGATTACTTTAAAAAAGATTTAAACTGCTATACTAATTATAATTATGGACTACTAACTTTATCAGTAGGAAAATATAAAAACGGATTATTAAATGGTATAGAATCAAATAATAAAGTTATGAATGATATTAAAAATGAATTAATTACTTTATTAGAAAAGGATATTAATATATTGATAAATCTTATGAAAGAGTTGGATGATGAAAATAGCAAAACTAATAAAAATAAAATTGTTATAAATGTATCAAAAGAAGCAATTGATGATGATTATAAAAATTATATTGAAGAAAATAATATAATATATTATTTAATTAAAAAAGTTATATTATTATTATCTGACATCCATATTCTTTTTAAATATATTATATCGCATAGACATCTTTTTGAAGAAGATTTAACAAAATTAAATTTAGAAAAATTCATTGCTACTATATTCAATATTTTAATGAATAAAAAAAAAACAAAAATCAATAATAATCATAATAATGAAACAGAACAAATCAAAAAATATATAAAAGAAATTATAAAAATAATTTTAGATGAAATCATTCTTCTAAATAACCAAAAAAATACAGATTATATCTTTGGACATTTGTATGATTATTTATGTTTATCTAAAGATAAACCTAATAAAAGGAATATTTTGGAATTAATAAGAAATATTTTATTAAATTATAATAAAATCTCTCAAAATTGTAATAATGCCAATATTAATTCTGATATAAATGCTATTAAAATAACTTCTAAATTGTTAGAATTTATAACATTGAGTAATACGCCTGAAATTATTAATATTAGTTCACAAATAATTATATATATTTATAAATCAATTTCACCAAAAGGAAAAAAAGAAATAAATAGTTTATTTACAAAAGAAATAGAAGTTTTATTTAAAAAAATAGGAAAATTATTTATGTTTGATGAAAATCATAAATTAATTAATAATAATTTACAGACAATAGATGAAAATGATAAAACTAGTAATTATTATTTATTAGTTCAAATGAATTCAACTGAAATGGATTACCAATTCTTAGTAAATGCATTATTTTATTGGGAAGAAAAATATCCAACAGAATTATCAAAATATAAATATGAAACTGATGATAAAGAAATAGATAAAGAAAAAAATAAAGAATTAGATAAAGAAAAAGATGAAAAAGAAAAAGAAGAAAAAGAAAAAGAAAATGAAAAAGAAAAAGAAAAAAAGATAGAATATAATCCTAAGATTAGTGTTGAAAATAAATATAATGTAAAACCTTTTAATTATTTTAATCCAATCAGAGGAGAAAGAGGAAAAGTTATATTAAAAATGACAAAATTATATAGAATAGTAGATGAAAAATTAGAGAACGTACGCAAAAATATAGTTAATTTAGATAAAATAATAAAAGACCCAAAAACAAAGCAAGAAGATAAAGATAAAAATGAAGAAAAAATTAAAAATTTAAGAAAAAATCAAAAATATTATCAAAGAATAAGAGCACATATTAAATTGGCTGAAGAGATTGGTGAAATAGCAACTATTAAAGGATATGCTATTATATTACCAAAGTTTTCATATAAAAAAGCCTTAGAATTATGTGATTTATTATATAAATCTCATAATAGATTATTAAAGCATTTTAATGCTGAAATTGATAATAATAAGGATACACTATTTAATGATCAATTAATATATCCACCTTTCCCTAAACAATGCAATTTGTTGGCAGGTTTAACTACTACTTTAAAAGAAACAACAAAAAGCAATTTGAATTTCACTTTAATCACTGAAAAAGAATATGATATTATTTCGGAAACATATGATTATTTCAGTAAAGAAATTAAAAATAACAAAGAATTAGATAAAAGAGAAAAGTTTGGAAAGTATAATGATAATTTTATGTTAGGATGTAGTTATGACATAATTAAAAATATCTATTATAATTCATATGTAAAAAGGATAATTGAAGAAGATAATATATTGACAGGTAAATGCATAACTATAATTATTCAAAGTATAATAGAATTATTATATAATATATATGAAATAAATTCTAGTATTATAATAAAATTAATAAGAAATAAATTAAAACAAATTAAAACAGATTTTAATTTTAAAAATACAACAGAAGAAAACTTAAAAATATTAGGTATGCTTTTGTTTATTAATAATTATTATAATATAATTAGACAAAATACAAAAGTGACAAATTCTAATAATAAGGATAATGAATCAAAAATAGTTGGAAAAGTAATTAGTGGTGGAGATAAATCAGGAAGTAATATATGTAAAGTTTATTTTACTAATAAAAGTAATAATAAAAATATAAACAAAAATTATACCCGTTTAAGATCAAGTCAGAATATTTCTTCATATAATAATAATAACAAAGAAGAAGATTTATCAAGTAAAATTATTTCCAAAATAGAAAATGTAAATATTAACAGTCTTAATAAACTAGAAGAAAATGAAGAATTGATAAAATGTATCCCCATAAATGAAATATTTGATATATTTATAGCCTCATATGAGAATTACAAAGATAATCAACAATTTGATAATCAAATGTTATTACATTTAGCATTAAAACTTTTAAATAATAAAAATATAGAAAAATCAGAAATATCAAGGTTTTGTGATACTAATAAAAATATAATAAATAAAGTATTGGATTATTTGCAGGAAATTTCAAATCATGCAAAATGGATAGAAAAAAAAGATAAATATTGGGAGTCTGAATTTATTGAATCATTCGAACGTCTTCAAAATAAATTTAATATTGATAAAAAAAATTTAATAGGTATCTTTAGTCCTATTTTCAATAATATAAATACTGAAAAAGAATCCCAAATTGAAAATAAAGAAAAAAAGGAAGAAAAAGTTGTAGATAAAATTGAGAACAAAAACGAGGATTTAATAGAAAATTATAATATACCTAAATCAGATTTTATATCTGAATTACCAAAATTAAAAGATTATTCAAAAATAACTTCCTCAATGAGGAATATAATTATTTTTGAAAGATATTTTGTTGGAGAAATTTATAATTATTGCAAACAACAATATACTGAAATGGATTATATAAACTCGTTATGTCAAATAAGATACGAAATAGCTTCAGGAGATTTAAATGGGTTAAAAAATGATATGTCTGCAGTTTTTGATAATGGTAAAATTCCAATAACAGGTCTTTTATTTAGAGAGCAATTTGATACAAATGAAATATTCGCACAAGAAATATATCCCAATAATTATTATTGTGCTAAAATTAATAAAATTGATACTCCAGTATTAGTTTTATTACAAGATTATACTATAAACTCTTGTTTATGCTTAATTTTTGATGATTACAAAGGAAAAATGTTTTCAATATGGATTAATAGTGAAGAATTAAAGTTATTGCCTAATCCCATTAAAATTCCTTCTTTCAGTTTTAATTCTAATGAGTTAATTAAAGAATATAATTATTTAGAAAAAAAATTAAGAATTTTATATTCAAAAAATGCTTTATCTGATATTATTTTAGCATTAAATAGAATAGAATACGATATACCTGTAAAAAATAATAATAATTTATTTGAAATGTTATTAAACAATTGGAAAAAATTCAAATTAAATCCAATTTCTGGAGTATTTAAAGATTTAAATAATTATATCTTAATGAAAAATAATGCAAAAGTTCAAAAACTTTTATCAGGAGTAAAAAGCGACCAAAATAATTTAAATGATTTAATAAATAATTCTCTATTAGGCTTTGATAATAATGAAGAAAACACAAAAATTTTAAATAATAATGAAAATAAAATAATTCAAAATAAAAATGAATATAACAAAAAATGGGTTATAAATGAATGGGAAAATTTAGATAAAAATTTAAAAACTATAAAAGTGAATTTATATAAAGATTATATTGAAAAATCAAATTTACTATTTAATAGTTCTAAAGGAAATAAAGTTTATCATCTAAGTAATTTTAATAATAGGCTATTAGCTTTACATGAATTAGTTAAATTAGAATCTGATATAGATACAAGTAGTATATGTGGTTTATTAATTACATTTAGAAATAAAACATCTTTAGAAGCATGTGCAAAATTAACATTTTATAGTGATCCTTATGGGGAAAATGTAATAGGAGAAATATCAGGTTTTAAAACAATTACAAATTATTTGCCAACATATATATTTAATTATCCAAAAGTCTGGCTCAAATATACACCTGGTACTAGATGCTTTTATATTTATGAATGGGATACAGTTCCCATTGGTAGTGATTTGCCTTGCTTAATTACAGTTATTCCTTGTAATTGGTCTTTATTAATACAATTAACTGATACTATAACTAATGATTTATTTAGTGAAGAAAATAATAATAATGATGATAATTTAAATGAATATAAAAAATTAATTAATTTACTAATTAATCATTGTACTTCTAATAATATTCCTTCAGAAATACAAAGAAGAATATTTATTATTACAACTAGAACTTTATTTAAATATAAACAATATTTGAAAATAAATGGAAATTATAATGATGCTAATATTGAAAAAAAAATTGATTTAATTAGTACAGATAAAGGAAAAAATTTAGTAGAATTAATTAAAAAGGTTGATAAAACTTCAGAAAATAAAAATGATAATGAAGTAAATTATAAATATTTTTCTTCATATGTTGTTGAAGGAGTAGAAATTATTTTAGCCATTTTATCTATAATAAAAGGACCAAATATTGACATTGAAATAATTTCTAAATATTTAAAAGATACTTTTGACTATACTTTACCATCATTTATTGTAGCTATTGACAAATTAAATCAATTAATAAATTTTATTAATAATTCTAAAGAAAATAATTTAGAAAATGGATTAATAGAAGAAATGAATAAAGAAACTGATTTATTTAATTTTATATATAATAATATTATAATTCTTAAAATAAAAGATGATTATGAAAAGAAAGAAGAAAAGAAAGAAGAAAAAAAAGAAGAAAAAAAAGAAGAAAAGAAAGAAGAAAAAAAAGAAGAAAAGAAAGAAGAAAAAAAGGAAGAAAAGAAAGAAGAAAAGAAAGAAGAAAAGAAGGAAGAGAAAAAGGAAGAAAAGAAAGAAGAAAAGAAAGAAGAAAAGAAAGAAGAAATTAAAGAAGAAAAGAAAGAAGAAAAGAAAGAAGAAAAGAAAGAAGAAAAGAAAGAGGAAAAGAAAGAGGAAAAGAAAGAAGAAAAAAAAGAAGAAAAGAAAGAAGAAATTAAAGAAGAAAAAAAAGAAGAAAAGAAAGAAGAAAAAAAAGAAGAAAAGAAAGAAGAAAAAAAAGAAGAAAATAAAGAAGAAAAAAAAGAAGAAATTAAAGATAAAAAAAATGAAAAAGATAATAAAGATAATAAAAAAAAAGATAATTTAAAAAAAAAACTTAAAGAAGAAATAGAAAATAAACCAAGCCTTAGAGAAAAAGTATTACAAATTTTAAAAGAAAATGAAGTAATAATAGTTAATGCAGATTATGATATATTAGAATTTAATTATAATAATGAAGGAAAAAATGAAAAATATATGGGTATTGCTTTTGATGGATTTATTTTAAGTGAAAAAAATTTAAAAACAGAGGAAGAAAAGCAAGAAGAAAAAAAAAAAGAAGTAGAAGAGGAAGATCCATTATGGGTATGTTTCTATTGTAAAATGGAAAACGATAAAAGTAATTCATTTTGCGTTTTTTGTGATAAAGATAAAAAAGTATTACCAAAAGAAAAACCTAAACCAAAAATAGAAGAAAATCAACAGAAATCATTCGGACCACCTAGTAATTATGATATGGTGTTAAGATATAATGAAAAAAAAGTTGAAAATCTTATAAAAAAATTGCAATCAATAGAAAATGGTCCATTTGAAAAAATATACTCTGGGGAGGATTCTATTTCATTACCAAATTATCCAGGGCCATTAAATATTTATTTATATGAAAGAATTAATAAATATAGGAATAATAAAGATTATTATTCACCAAAAATTGCAAATTTAAAAAAAGAAAATGATTCAAGCATTGATGAATTAATTAAACAATTATCGTTAGAGAATGATTTAAAATGTGAAGATATATTTGACTTGACTATGAATTGTTTTAATAGTGGTATTGATTTTTGGTTTGAATATACTAGTAATAAAAATTTAATAAATAATAAAAAAAATAACATAGATTTATCTCTACTAACAAAAATATGTGATTTAATAGATAATTCAATTATTTCAAATAAAATATATAACAAAATTGAAGATTATGTATTATTTTACCCATCTAATCAAATTCGTTGTATTGATCCTACTTTTAATAACTTCAACCAAATTTCTCGCTTTAATGATTTAAATGAAATCCCATTAAATAAATTAAGATATTATTGGTCAATTGCTAAATATTATAACAATTGTCTAAAAGCTTCATTACCATATATTAAACCACCTTCACCATATAAAACTATTTTAAAAAATTCTACTAAAAGTGATTATATTTTAGTTCCTCTTCATGAAACAATTACTACATTTTTAACAAATACTCGTGGCTTAATTTTTAATTCAATTAAAACAGGATTACTTAATTCAATAATAGATAGTTCTGAATTTAATGAAGAAGAAATTCAAATATCAGAAATGAAATTTGAAAGACTTGAAATTGCTTCAAATATTGATAAAAAAAAGAATGAGGTAATTAAGATGATAGCAAACAATATTAATTATACTGATGTTGAAAATGATCAAAGAATTGAGAATTTAAATATTAAAAATTTATTAAAAAATAATTTAACAGAAAAAGATAGTCTATTTTTACAAGCATTCAATCAGTATAAATATTATGATATAAGTAGTTTTAGAGCAAAAAAATTTGAAGGGGACCCAAAAATTGCTTTTAAAGTTATTTTCAAAAATGAATTCGTACAAGGAATAGGTGGACCTTATAGACAATTTTTCAGTGATATATCAAAAGAACTTAATGAATACTTACCATTAATAATTGAAACACAAAATAATATAAATAATAAAGGAGAATATAAAGATTGTTATACAATTAACCCTAGTTATAACGGAATAAATGCTTTAGAACAATATGAATTTTTAGGAGTTTTAATGGGTATTTGTATAAGGACAGGTGTTCATTTAACTTTAGATTTATGTTCACTAGTTTGGAAGCAAATTGCTAATGAAAAACTAAATTTCGATGATATTTTCCAATATGATGAAGGTCTTTATAATATTATTAAAACTATATATTATTATGATCAAAATAAAGAAAATAAAGATAAAGATAAAGAAACTAATGAAAATAAAATAGAAAATAATAATAATATAATTAATGAAAAAGATAATAATCCAATTAATGATGATAAAGAAGAAAATGAAAATGTTTTTAATTATGAAACTTTGTTATCAGATGGAACCCTTAAATATTTCAACAATAATTCTAAAGAAAAAAAAGAATTAATTTTAAATAAATCAACTCAATCAGAAAGAATTAAATATATAAGAATGCTTATATATAATAGAATTAATGAAGCTGAAATTCAAATTAATAGTATTAGAAATGGTCTTAGTAAAATTATTCCTCTTTCAATTTTAGAATTGTTTACAGGAAAAGAATTATCAAGGTTGGTGTGTGGTAAGAAAGAAGTCGATATAGATTTATTACACCAAAATACAAAATTAAGTAATGATCTTACTGAAAATAGAAAAGAAGTTAGATGGTTATGGGAAATTTTGCATGAAATGAATTCAGAAGAAAAAATTAAATTTATTAAATTTTGTTGGGCACAAGAAAGATTACCAACATCAAATGAAGAATATGTTAAAAATCAAATTGTTTTTACTATTAAAAACAATAAAAATGAAAGAAGTAAAAATGGATTCCCTAGAGCTGATACTTGTTTCTTTAATTTAGAATTGCCAAATTATACTTCTAAAGATATTATGAAAAAAAATTTATTAATTGCTATAGGATTAGATAATAATAGTATGAATGCTGATAAAATAACTGGAATTAATAGCGCAAATATTTCTAATAATCAAAGAAGTAATTATAGAGATAAAGATGATTATGATAAAGATGATGATTATGATAATTATGACAATAATTATCCAATGGAGAGCTGTGATGAAGAAGAAAACTTTGATTAAATATTTTGATAATAATTAAAAAAAGAATTAATTTAAAATAATAAAATAATAAGCATTAATTTAAAAACATCAAAAAACAATTTAGTAATTTTATTGGGGATTGGGGATTGGGGATTGGGG
>JAJJLS010022735.1:0-14301 GCA_023783355.1 Polyplastron multivesiculatum
TGTTACCTTGTTGGATTATCTGTTGTAAAAACTATTTTTATTTTATAATTAAGTTATAATCTCTAATCTGGCCTCACAATAAATAAATTTTTTAAACTTTATAATATATTTAAAACAATATATAGTTAATATATATAATACTTTCATTAATTGTTAGGGCATAACTTTTGAAATATATATTATAATTGAATTATAAAAATAAAAAAAATGAAATCAAGGAAATATTATTATTCATCATTTTTTTTCTTGATTTTTATATTTTTATATATTATACAAAATATACCTTCAATTAAATCAAAATTAATATGCGAACCAGATTTTAAGAGTATTGGGGATAATTATAATAGTTTAAATGACCCACAAGATGAAACTGAAAATTTTTATGGGTATGAATTTGCACATAGAGCCGGAAAAGGGAATTCAGAATATTATGACCATTGGAAAGGGATATATTGGGATAATGAACAATTTTGTTATGATGCATATGATAATACTACAAGACCAATAGATAATTTAGATGAATTGGGTAATTATAAAATTGATCAGTTCGATGTTGTAAGTAATTTTGATGAAGTTCCAAATAAACCATCATATATTATTATAAATCATGAACAAACTAATTTATTGAATTTACATAAGCAAATGTGTATGACAAAAACTCATAAATTATCTAAATATAATAATGGTGAATATGAATTATTAGTAAAAATGGATAAATTATTAGAAGAGGATTATCTTGAGACACCCCACCATTTTTATTTTACTATAGAAAATCCATCAGATGATAATGTTACTTTTGCTTTTAAAGTTAGAAATTTTATAAATATAACTGAAACAATGAATACAACGTTATATAATTGGGGCCCTAACCCTGAAGAATGTCTTGAAGAAGAAAATGAAATAGAACCTGAACAACCTGAAGATGATGACCAAGAGAATAGTAGCGAAGAAGAGAAATATAGTGATATTATTGAAATTATAACAGATGCTCCTACTCAAGAGCCATGTGAAAGAGAAGTTATTGTTTTAAATGAAACATATCTTGAATGGACTGAAGAATATGCAATTCCAGAAGTTTTTTATATTACTAATAATTATACTATTGAACCACATTCAAGTCTAAAAATAAATGTTTCCTTAACTTTTAAAAAGAATGATAATAAAACAGAAGGTGGGTATTTTGTTAAATCCGAAGAAACAGGACAAAGTGAAGAACCTTTTTATTGGCCAGAATTTTTAGAAAAAAATGGAAAATTAAAAAAATTAACAAATATGGAAATAATATTAGAGTCAGATTTATCTGTTGGATTATCTTCATATTCATTAATGCGTAGAAGGATATTAGAAACAGAATCATATTTAGGAAAAAAATGTAGTTATGATAATAATAAAAAAGTTTTAAACGGAACATGTGGAGATGGTTATTATTGTAAATCAAATAAAACATGCGATTTTTGTCAAAAAAAAGAATGTAAAGAATGTATTAGTAATGATAAAAATGGAATATGTACAAAATGTTTTTTAATATCAGTTGAAGGACAATGGAATCCTCCTGGAGGAAGAGCAGATAATTTAAATTGTGATTTAGATTTCATTGACATAACGAAAGTAAAAATAAATAAACAAAAACCTATTGAAGTTCCTCCTGCAATCCATTGGAGAGTAACAATGGATTTTTGGATTTGGATATCAGATCCAAGTGTTTTAGTAGAATCAAAAACGAATATGAATATTGTCTATAAAGATTTTATGGCTATTACTTTAAAATGTACTCAAGATGGATTAAAAATATTTGCTACTCCTGTAGAATATTTATATGAATATCCCACAATGAATGAAGATGATGCAACTAAAAAAACAAAACAATATACAACCCATGTTGAACCCATGAGAGAACAAGACACTATTGATTTTCTTACAAATATTGTTGGCTCTTATAATAAAGTTACAATGCAAGATTTAATAGAAAATCCTACTTCAAACTGGATATATATTCGCTTTGCTTTCAATTTAGATTCTAGTAAAGAATATTTAAATGATCTTCCTGAAAGTAATTTAAGAATTACTCAAATATATACAGAGCAAACGGGAATGCCTTTTCATATGAAAAAATTCTATGGAACTCATAATATGACATATTTATATTTCCAAAATTTTTATCATCCTTTAAATGAAAAATTGGAGGAAACTAAAAATATAACTATTTATTTAAGAAATTTAAATATTTTCAGAGAATATATTCCACAAAATATTGTCACAAAATATTATAATTTGCATTTAATTGACAGCCCTTTGATTTTTCCTCAAATAATGGTGAGTTTTCCCTTTTCTGGAATAACTCGTCAAAAATTAGATACTTACAAAATGAAAGGATATAATTATTATGTAAGACAAAAAAATACAGGAGTTGTTTTAGAAGAAAGATCTGATGCTCCAATTATAACTGAATATGAGTTAATATTAGATAGTACAGTTAAAACTTTAAGACCTCCAAGAAATTTTTGGAGATTAAATTTATTAGATTTAAATAAACAACCAGAAACCTGCGATTTTGAAAAATTAATTAATTTAGAATGTAATTATCCAAATGATTATTGCTTTGAAAAGAATAAACCTTTTATATGTAAGGATGGGACACAAAGTAGACCATATTATTTAGATATTTCTAATTTAAAATGCCAACAATTTTGTGAGATTGGATATATGCATCCTCCCAGATATAGTTCAAATAATCAAAGGTTGTATTGTTCCCATTTTTGTGATACTGGAAGTAAGCAATGTCCATCTGATGATTATAAATATACTGATATACATACTAATTTTTTATGTTCAAATAATTTTTTTAATTTATATTATAAATGTTTTAATAAAGATGAATCAATAAATAATGCCGATTTTAGTGGTATTTTTTTTAGTAGTTTTTTGTGGACTCCATCAATTTTTATTGATTTAGGAAAAAGTTACACTGAATTTGCTATTGATTTTTGGTATTATCCAGATGATAGATTCAGAAATATGAGATACCCTGATCCAGACGATAAAGAATATCTTCCAAAAAGCCATGAAAAGCCTGAATCAGAAAAACAAAGAATCATTTTTTTAAGTGATTGTTGTAAAGTAATTTATGGTGAAGCAGGCCAATATTCAAATAGTATGATTAAATTTTATGATGCTAATAATAACATATATACAAGATCAGCTGAAAATAATATTGATACTTATAATTGGAATCATTTTGTATTAACATACTTTTATGCACTTAATTATAGAGGATATACATATTATTTAACTTTAAGGAATGCTCAATTCTTTAATTATGGATATAGTATTCAAATATCATATGGATCTTGGGCAGCTCCAGCTAATGTAAAATTATCTCAAATAATATTTTGTAATTATGATGAAAATTTACAAGTAGGAAAAACAATATTAAGAAATGAATGTAAAAAAGCAAAATGGCTTGATGGATTTTATAGAAAGTTACAAATCTTTGATATAACATATAGTGCAAAAAATCCCATTTTTTATTCCCATCAATTTGAAGATGATGAAGTAAATGGAATGATAAAACATAGATATATTTTTGGATTAAATAGTGTTGTTGATAATCATTTAATAGATTTAATAGGTAATCAAAATGGTTATGTTCCATGGGTATATGATACAATAGCCAACCAAAATCCGGATAGAACTAATTATATTATTTATGAAACTAATTATTCTCCTCAAGGAGGAATATCTAATTGGGGACCAACACAATATGTAAATGATTATATATATAAAACGCCAGAATTAGAAATTATAAGATCAACTCGTAATGATCCGAAATGTCTAATAAGTCAAAAAAATAATTGTCTAGCTTGCCAGCCAGGATATTCTTTATTTAGTAGTCAATGTAAAGGAGAAGTTAATAATAATGATCAAAAAGCAACATATTTTTATAAAAATCCTGGAAAAAACATGCCTGAAAGATTAAGTTTAGATTTAAATTTTGAAAAAATAAGAAATACACCATCTTTTACTATATTTTTTTTTATTAAGTTATATGGATTTGTTAAAGGAATTCCAGCAAATAATGATAGAAATGGATTTGTGAAATTATTGATTTTTCATGAAGAAAAAGGAAAAGATGGAACAGGTGAAAATGATGAAGAATTTTATCTTGCTTGGACTCCATCACAAGCTGAAAATCAAGTTGAAAAAATGTATTTTTATTATAATGGAAATAAATTATTTTCATATAAATACTACAGAGAAAATAACTTTGGTAATTGGATTCCTATTTCATTTACAGCTTTCAGAGAAAATGATAGACTATTTCAATTAAATATGGCTCAAGCATCTATTCTTTATGAAAATTTAGCTATAGATGATAATACAGAAGATGGATATAGAAGTAATTATTTTCCTTATATTAAATTTACTCAATTTACAATAACAAATACTTGGGTTGGATTATTAAGTGATATTAAAGTATATAATAGATTTATTGCAAATGGTTGGGGGATTATTAGGCATCAATATGAATCTGTTGGAACAGCAATCGATGATGTTCCTGATAGTGCAATAACTGAAATAAGTCTAAAATCCCAAACTCAAGATTCTTGCCTTTTATCAAATCAAATGCTTAATCAACCTGCTTCTGGATATAAAATAGAATGTGTAAGTGACTACAATCCTCATTTATATAAGAATTGTGGCTCAATGGAATCCCAGACAGTTAGATATCATCAAGGAGATGGATATAATGGATTATGTAGTGCTTGTTGTGGTTCTTCTTATTCTTTAAATAGATGTTTGGGAGGTCATGAATATTGTAGTAATTATTATTATGATAATCAAAGTTGTGAAACCCAATCTCCTGTTTGGAAAAATTGGTGCCCTTTTATTCAAAATAAAAGAATTATTTGTAAACCTATATATTATATTGATTATAACAGATTTAAATATGCAAAAGTTGAAAATGTTAAGTCACCCCAAGATGTATGGGCAATTGATTTTTGGTTTTATACAGGAACTTGTCATGCTTTAACGAAAAGAAAAGGTGGTCTAGAATGGAGAGGTGATAAAAAAAACAATATTAATAATTTTAAAGAATTCACCTTAGAGTGGAATTATCATATTAAAATAAGAGTTCATTCTGAAAAAAAAGATGATATTCCAACTCATAATGAATATGATTATTATGTTGATTGTAGTCCTATTGTGGTTCTTGAGCATCCAGATTTAAGTAGTCCTGATATAATTTCAAATAATCTTGGAAATAGACATTATGAATGGAGTTATGTTACTTGTGGTGTTAATTTTCAAGAAAAAATTTTTTATCAAACAAATAATAATAGATTTTCTAAAGAAATTCCTTTTACTTCAAAATTAATATTAATTCCTTCAACAGATACTCAGTTTGTATTAAATGAGAAAAGCCCTTCTGGATATGGATTTACTTTTATACATCAAATGAGATTATGGCATTGTTATAATTGTGCTCATTCTTTTAGAAACCTTGACTATAAAAATGACGATGCAAATTTTAATTCAGTATATCATAATTTTGATGGCGTTAATAATAATTATATAGATTCTTTAACTATGCTATTTTATGATTCTACAGGTCGTAGCACATATTATAAAATGGAACAAGTTGCAGATTTTCCAGGATATACAGTAAGATATGATTATCGAGATCCAGTGCTTTGTGATGAAACTCTATATAATTATTATGATGAAGAAAGTGATTCTTGTCAAAGGCATTATAATATAGCTCGTATTCCAAATGATTTTCAAAAAAATATTCCTTCTTCAAGGAATGGTAGATATTCTATTGATTTTTGGTTTTTTGTTGAAAATGCTAGTGAATTATCTCCAGGAATTAATATTTTGTGGAAATATCATATGAGTATTACTTTATTAAGAGATAATTCAAATAAAAATACAATAAATGCAATCTGTTTTCCACAAAGTTATATTGACGATGTAGATCAGAAAGGTGGACAAGATATTATTGATTTATATGATAAAGCTTTAAATAAGGATAAATATAGTTTTTATCAGGGATCATCAATGTGGAATTTTGTAAGATGTTCTGTTGATCAAACTAGAAAAACATTTTTTATTAATGATAATATTCAATTGGATTTAGAAGGAGAAATTCTATATGGCTCAACAAGAAATTATAGACCTTTTAGATATTTTAAAATAAATCAATATCATCCATTAAAATTCCAAAATTCTCATGCAAATCCCACTAGAATATTTATAAGACAAATAAAATGTTATAAAGACTTCATTGATCATAGATTAATGGATATGAAATATTTAAGATGTGGTATTGACAATAACGTATATGGAGGATGGACTTCATGTTATTTCTGGCCCCTTTCGTTTTGTTTCGATTTTAATGAATTAATTTCTCCAGGTTGGCCATGTTATCATTCACGATCATGCTTTGATTGTAGCGGTTCTAGTTGCGGATTAGTTTATCATATATTTCATGAATATAATGATCAAGATATCTCAGCTACTTATGCAAATTGGAATGATTTATTAAAATATGATGATGATGTATATTATCCAACTTTTCCTGATATCTATTTACCTAATTTTTGTGGACATGGTCAATCGGGAGGTGATAAAGTAAAGTGTACAGGCTCAATCAATAATTGTCATATGCAAAATTCAACAGCTTTATTTTGGCCAAGTTCATCAAATTATTATTTAGATTTAAATACTTTAACACAAACTACGAAATGTACAGATTCTTGTAGACCACCTGACACTTATTATAGTAGAGCATATTGCCTAATTGAAAAATATACTAATAATATGCTCAATTGTGAATATGTGGTTAATAAAGCTTTAGGTTATACTAATTATAATAATAGTTATAATTGTACTCCAGGTTATGTCAAAGTTTATTATGAATGCATAGATAAAAATATTGTTCAATATAGTGCTATGTATTTTTCTAATATTTATTCATTTCCAAATGTTGTCTTTGATACTACTGATAAATCATTAGAAACCCTACCATATAAAAATTGGAAAATAGAAAGTAGACTTGCATCTTATTTCGTTGAAGTTTGGATAAAATTTGATTCAATTAATTATAGAAAAGAAATTACAGAAAAGGAGCATTACCTATATGCTCATCCTCATCAAATAATAAAAGATCCAATAGATCAAAAATATAAATATTCTAATCTTATTATTTCACAAGGATCATATTATTATACATTAACTTCTATGTCTAATTATGAATGGAATAAAGTAATAATAGAAAATTTTTATGATTCAGATACTAAACTATTTCATATTAAATTTTATTTAAACTATGAGTTTGATAATCCTGAAATCAATATTCCAAATATAGATTCTGAATTATATAAATTACATTTTAGAGGATTTGGTTTTTGTGATAAAACAGACAGTTATTGTAGAATTAATGATGAACCTGCATATCTAAGATGGGGAGTAGCATGGTATAGAAATTTTAGGGTTTGGGACGCTGACATAACTTCATTATCTTCAATCCAAGCATGTGAATATGGATATACACAATTAATAAATGCACAAAAATATTATTTTCCTTTAACTGTAGATTATATAGATCGAAATACAATTAAAGATAGAATTAATCCAGAAAAAAATAAAATGAAATTAAATTATTGGGTTTTTTATCAAGAGAATGGATATCAATCGGCTTTTGATGATGCAATGAGAGAAAATTATAGCACAGATAATTTCGATAAAACTTTTATTGAAGAAAATAATTATATAAGTGGTATAAATGAAGATGGAACAGACTATATATTATCTGAATGTTCATCTGAATGTAAAAGATGCTATTCATCATCTAATGTAGATTGCTATGAATGTCGACAAGGCTATGCAATTTATGGAAAACAATGTAAAGTTAGAACAGGATATTTCTTTAAAACCCCTCCTGAAGGTGATTTTGATAAGATTGAAATTACTACACAAAAAAATGATGATAATGGATATTTTAATATTAATGAAATTAACCCTTTAACAATTACATTATATATTAGATTTTTTGGAATTGAATTATCGAAAGTAGTTAAAAATAAAGTTTATTATCCTTTAACTTGTTTTTATAATGATACAACTAAAAATGATAATGATGAAAAGAAATGCTTAACTTTTATAGGATATAATTATGATGATAAAACTATAGTTTTTGTGGTGAATGGAATAGAAATTTATTCAACTAAAGCAAAAGCATATATAGGAGTATGGACTCATTTTGGCATTTCAATTCATCATCAATTAGGCAATGATCATTTTCCAAATATGCTTAATTTTATGATAGATCAAGAAATTTTAATTCCAAAATATCCATATATTCCTTCATTTTCTCCATCTTTTAACCCTACAAAAGAGATAGTAAATATTAATTGTTTTACAATTTATACATCTCCAATTTGTTACTATTCTTCTTTTAAGATTTTTTCTTCATTTTATTTTGGATCTTATGGTCATGTTAATGCAATTTCATCAACTAGAGGAAATAATTTAGTATATTTTATAAATTTATATGGGTCATCAAATAAGAATTGTATCACAAATGCTAATTTGGCTAAACCTGAAATAAATGTAAATATATTATTACCAGTTTGTGTTCCAGATTATAATCCATATGAAGATAGTAATAATATATGTTCTGATAATGATCATTTTATGGATGTAATTTATAAGATAAATCCTCCTTGCGAGTTATGTGATAATATTTGTATTACAAATTGTTTTCATACTGAAAGTAATGAATGTTCATGTGATTATTATGAAGGATTATATTGGGTTAAAACAGATGAAAAATATCAATCTTATGAATGCCAAAAAGTAGATAGTATAAATTTTGCATTTTTTGAAAAAATTACAATATATGGATTACAAATAGTCAAAAATGATGAAATGACAATGGCTTTTTGGTTAGATATTTATGAATATTTAGATAATAAATTTGAATCTCTTGAAATTATTTGGAATCATCATTTAGCTGTAATTGCCAAAGGAAATAACAAAAAAGAAAATGATAAATTATTGATTATTGAATGCCATGGAGATTATGATATTGATAATACTGAAATGGCCCATTCAATTGCTTATGATGATAAAAGATTAAAATTTAATAGATGGAATTATATTGTTTGTCAAGCAGATAAATATCATGAGGTCATTAGAATTAATGGCTTACCAGAAGAAGCTTATACAGCTATAACTTATTCTCAAAAATTATTAACTACATCATTAACCATTGAAGATAAAACTCGAAATTTTAATTATGGTTTCAGTTTTGTAAGAGAATTAAAATTATTTAGTTCATTTAATTTTGATTTTTGGGATCAAAGTCTACATAATATAAAATCAAATCATTTTCAATATTTATTACATCATTTTAGTAATAAATTTGTTGGAGTAAAATTATCAGAAAATAAAATAATAGATGAAGTTGAAGGATTAGTAACTAAATTAACTTTAAAACCAAACCGTATAGGATATAATTATGTAATAAATTATAAATATTTGGTTCTTTGTGAAGAAGGATATGTTTATAATAATGTTACTAATAAATGTGATATTTTTGATTCTCAACAATGTTATATACCGAGGACATCTGAGGATAAATGCCTAATTTGTGGATCAACAAAGCCATATTTAAAAGATGATGATAATTGCTATTTAGATTGCAGTCCTTATTATTTTGCAGATAATTATTTCCAACAATGCAGAAGATGCCATTATACTTGTTATACATGTTTTGCCAAAAAACATAATAATTGTCTTTCATGTACTGGAATTTATTATTATATTGCATCATTACATGTCTGTGTCACAAATTGTCAAGAATATGGACTTGTTATATCAACTAAAATAAACAATACTTGCCAAGAACTGACTACAGAATCATATATATCTATTCCAGTTTATTTAAATAATTCTTACGACTACAATCCATTAAATGAAGATTATATTTCAAGAATTATAAACAGGGATATTTTCAAGGATATTCAAGGACATTTAGGAGAAGTATCATCTGAAGTTGAAACAGAATGGATCTTTAATTGGAATAGGACAGTTGAAATAAATAAAGATTATAGATATTTTGATTTAGATGATATACCTGAAAAAGACCCTATAACTAGTGATCCAACTAATTTATATATTACAGTTGAAAATAGTTTTTTTAAATATGGATATAAATACGTATTTGACTTAGAAATATATTCGAGAAATGGTAATTTTTCAACAAATCATACTCATACATATATTTTAATGATGAATGACTATCCTTTAGTAGGACAAGTAAATATTCTACCAGCAAATGGATATATAACAAATTTATTCTTAATGACAATAAATAAATGCAAAGATGATGTTTCTATTAAATCTAAATTAAGATATAAATTCACTTATTTTAAAAAAAAAGATGATATTATAGATGGTTATAAAAATACATCTTCTGAAGAAATTTTAATTCAAGATTGGTCACAAAAATCTGAAGTTCTATTTAAATTTCCTGAAATAAATGTAAAAGAAAATAATAAATATTATATTAGAGCATATTGTCGAGATGAATTTGGTTTATTTTATAGTGAAATTAGCGAAGTAGAAGTTAATGATATACCTACAAATAGTAAAGTGAATATTCCTTTAGAAGAATCACTTAAATCAATCGATTTAGATGAAGACTTAACACCGGAGCAATTAAATAATAGGGCTGAATTTTTAGCTACCACTACTATAGATTTTGAGAAAGGTTTAGAAATATTAAATAGGACAAATGTTACTGATTTTACAAAAAAAGGAATTTGGCAACAAAACTTAATTTTATATGATCCTACAAGTAGTAAAAAAGATATATATTGTAATCATAGAGGAAATTCATATGTAGAATATTATTATTTAATCTGTGATTGTAATGGATATGAAGGTGGTATGTGTCAAATTGATTATCCTTCTCTTAATAATGTAATAGAAATATATAAAAAATTATATAGAAAGGTTAAAACAATGCAGACTATACATTATAATAAATACTTAATCAATTCTGTAAATTTATTAATGAGAAGTGGAGCAACATTTATGCCTATTGAAAATATGGATTTTATGTTAGAATCAATTGAATTTGTTAATTTATATAGAAACAAATTTGCAGAAGAAATGATGGAAGGTAATAATTATGAATTATATTTTGACATATATAACTCCCTTATAGAATATGGATTGTCAATTGTTAATAAACTAAAATATAGAAATTTTATCACACAAAATTCAAAAAATTCAGAAAATTTATATAACTCGGGTAAATTCCGTAACGCAACTTTGAGTAAAGATCAAAAGGATACAGTCCAGAATTATTTTAATAAAATAAAAGTTAGTCTACAAAATTTATTAGATTTTTATGCTAATAATAAGAAAAATGTTAGATTTATTAATCGTAATATAAATGTTTATGTATCACTTATTAATGAAGATTTTTCTTTTGATACTTATTTTGATATTGAAAAAAAAATATATGAGCCATATATGGATTTTAGACGTTGTCTTGAAACAACTATGATTCAAAGTCAAGGAAATCCTTCATATAGAGTTTTTTTAACAATTATTGTTTGGAAAGTGTCACCATATATGTCTGAACAAAAATTATATTGGAACACATCTAGCCCTATTATTACTTTTAAATTTTTGGATTATGATAATGGAGAAAAAATATATTTAAGTAACTGTGATGACATTGATAATCAAATTCAACTTTATTTCCCAGTAAATACATATAGATATGTTGAGAAAATAAATAGACAAAGAGATTATTTATCACCTGAAAATCAATTCCCTTTAGATAATGGTATTTTTTGTGACCCAGTTTATATTAATAAATCAGGAGCTGTATTTAATTCAACTCCTGAAGAAAGAATTAATACTTATTTCCTAGGATTTAACTTTAGTTGTCAATACTATAAAGTTTCTTCAGAAGATCAAAATGATATTTCTCTAACAAATGAAACTTTAGACTTTCACCTATATACAAAAGAAAATTATATCCAATGCTTAGTAAATAAATTAGTTCAAGAAGGCTATAGTGAATTTGTTGTTGATTCATATATAATCCCAAATGATTTCCATATTAATTCAAGATTTTTTTATCTTAAGCATTATATGTTATTATTCTGGAAAGATAATTATACAAATAATCAGGCCTTTTATTATTTTATTGCCGTTGTTTCCTTTTATATAGGGATAAGTTTAGGATATATCTATTTTGAAAAAAGACATGTAGTTCAAATGAGTAAATTAAGCTCAATGAGAACAGAAATTGCTAAAATTAATATTCCTTACAGAGATGAATATATTTTTAATAATGATTTAAATTTAAAAGAAGAAATAAAAGGAAAATTAAAAGAAAAAAGAAAACCTGATATGGAAGAAATGAATTTAGATACTAATAATGTAAATATAGGCATTATGGCCGATGAAATCACAAGATATAATAAAGGATATAAAAATCAAGAAAACGCTCTTAATTTTAATCCAAATTATTTTGGTATTAAAGAAAATCCTAAAAAGACAATTGATACCGGATTTTTCCCTGGTGAAATTGATATAAGAAAAAAAACTGATAATGAGAATAATGATGAAATATCTCCAGAGCATCTTGATAAAATGAAAAGATTTTATCAAGTAGGATTTAAAGGTTTAGACATGAAGGAAAAAATAAAAAAAGAAATGAAAATTAATGAAGATAAAAAAAGAATTACAATAGGAATAAAAAATCCATTAGATGAAATATCTGAAATAGAAGATGAAGATATTTATGAAGGCCCTTTTAATAATAATTTCTTTAAAAAAAACGTTAATGAAGATGAAAAGGAGAAAGAAACAACTATATTTAGAAAATCAAGAAAAAAGAAATTTGATGAAAATATGAAGAAATTTAGAGATTTTATTAATTTTAGTGAACCTCCTGATGATGAATCTAAGAGTTCTAGGAGAGAAACATCCAGTAAAAAATTTTTCTTAAAAAATCCTCCAAAGCGTGGAGAAAATAAACCAATTATGAGCTCTATGGTTTTTCTTGACAAAGATGTCCAAAAACAAGCAAAAAGTACTTCAGAATTCTTTAAGAGTAATCTAGATGAACCAAAAAATAAAAATAGAAAAAATATTTTTCAACAAGATTATGATAATTTATATAAACCTAAATTCAAAGGGCCAAAAGTAATTAGTGAAAATTTAGGCTTTTATAATAATGACACATTAGATTTTGAGCAAGATAAGGATATAGAAAATAAAAACCCTCCATTTTTTGGAACAAGAATAAGAAGAAAAATAAAAAAAGATGAAGATAGAGGAAAAGGTGAAAATGCTGGAATAAGATTTGGTTTTATTTACAAAGGAAGGCAAATTGATTTAAAAGATAATGAAGATGAACTCCCTGAATTAGCAGAAGATCTAACTTTTGAAAGAAGATTAGAAGAATTTCATGATATATCAGTAACTTTCTTTGGTTTTTTGAGTAAAAATATAAAATCTAGACATATTTTAATTACAACCTTTTATAAAATGAGTATAATTTATGAAAGATATCAAAGAGCTGGTAACTTTGCTGCACAGTTATCTATGTTTGCATTTTTTATGTCTATCTTTTTTACTATAGATGCTGAACAGATAGCTTATGTGACTGGTGAAAAAAGTCAAATTTTAAATTTTGTTTTATTTTGTTTTCTTTCTGATGTAGCTGCGTGTTGTGTAGTCCATTTACCAGCTTACTGTTTTTGGGTTAATGATAGAAAATTTAGAAAATTATATAAAACTGTAAGAGACGATGGAGGTATCAAAGTTCTTAAACAAATGGGGGATATTATTTATAAGGGAAGAATATGTTGGAAAGTATTAGGAGTTATTATCCAAATTATTTATATAATTGCTGGATTTTATTTTGCTTTTGGATTTTGTGCAACTTATTATTACCAAAGAACAACCTTTATTCTAGCTTTAATATGCACTATAGTTTGGGACTTCTTTATTGCAGAATTTGCTTGGGAAATTTTTATTGCATTATTATATTATTTTAGAGATGTAGGAAGAATTATAGTTTTCTTTGGAGTTTTATTCAATAAACTAAGAGATATAAAACATTTAGCTCAATAATAAATAGAGAATATATATATTTTTAATATAATTATTTATAAATAATATATATTATTATATTCTTAAATTGCATTAATAATGCTTATTTTTTCTTAATAAATAAAAATGGGGATTGGGGATTGGGGATTGGGG
>JAJJLS010022736.1:0-14265 GCA_023783355.1 Polyplastron multivesiculatum
AAATTAATTTAAATATCTATAAATAAGAGTTACAATTTAAAAAATCAAATAAAACAATGGCAGATGAGCATTTATATGAAGATGCTTTCAAATACATAGAAGAAAAACTTCTTGCTATGTATGGTATTTCAGAAAAGTCAAATTCTGAACAATATGAAAAATTTCACACTTCATTCAATACAGCAGAAGCAAAAAAAGAAATACAACCATTATTTTTTCAATCAAAAAAAATGCTTCTTGTAGGGATAACAAACAAGGATGCTTTCATTATAAATCCAAAAGATTCTCGTAAAAAATCAGTTCTTATTCTTAAAACAAATAAAGAAGAAGGCCTACTGCCCGATATGACCAAAAATTTTTTATTTATTGAGCTCAGCAGAAAAACCTTAAATGAAATGTATATATTATGCAATGATATCTTTTTCCCTCTTTTAACTCAAAACGTACAACAACCTGATACATCTGAACTTATCTCAAAGGAACTTATGGAAAAATTCCATAATTTTTTATCTCATTTTTATGTGGCTCTTGGACATACAGAAGGAAAAACAAGATTACCTGAACCTTCAGATGAAATATTCAGAAATCCAAATATAAATGACAATGAAAAAACTCAGATATGTGAAGGTGCTATTGTGATGTGGATTGATTTAATTAGATATATTTTAAAACAAGAACCAGAGCATGATTTTAGAAATGGGGGAAATCCTTTGCCTGTCAGTGAAATTAACTTCTGGAGACAAAAATCAACAGATTTAAATTCTATTTTAGAGCAAATTAAAAAAAAGAAAATTGCTGAAATTTTAAAATTTCTAGAGAAACAAAAAAGTACATATCATGATATGTTTACTCAAATTCAAAAAGATGTTGAAAAAGCAGCCAAAGAAACCGACCACAATTATAAGTATTTAAAATGTTTAGAAGATTCTTTTGAATTTTTAGAGGGAAGTTCCCAAAAAGCAGCTCAAAGTGAATTTACTGATATTGTTGATGAATTTATACCTATATTCCATATTATTAGAAAAATATGGACTGAAAATTCATATTATGCTAAGCCAGAGCGTTTAATTGTACTTATTAGAAAATTATGCAATGTTATTATAGAAAGAGGAATTGAATTTGTTGGCCAAAATCCATTTAATAAAATAATAGATGACCCAGACAAAGAAATTCAAGTTTTAGAAAGTACTAGACAAATTATTGAAAAATTTATAGAAGCTTATTTCAAATACAAAGACATTGATTCAAATAGTTGGCAAATTACAAGAAACGTTATTTTCTTTAGATTAGATGCTTTCAATGATAGGATTGGAGATATTTTGAATATTGCTAAATCTTATAGTGAATTTTCAAAAATGAGAACAAAAGTAATTGGAGGTATTAAAGGAGAAGCTTTAGGACAAACTCTTATTGATATATTCAATGAATGTACAAAAGAAATTAAAGATTTTATTTCTGAAGAATATAATCCATTAGATATAAATGATGATACCTTTAATACAAAATATGTTAATTTTAAAGACTCTTTGAAGGAATTAGAAAGAAAAATAAGTGCAGTTCTTACACAAACATTTGATGAAAATGATACAATTATGGGAAAATTCAAAGTTTTAGATAACTTTGATAGTATATTAGAAAGACCTTATATTGTTGTTGAATTAGAAAAAAAATATAATATATTACTTGAATTATTTAAAGAAGAATTAAGAATAGTTCATAATTTATTCTTGGTTGGAAAAAAGCAAATAGAAAGCGGTGATACAAAAAATCCTTTAAATAAGAATATGCCACCTATAGCTGCTATGTTAAATTGGACAGATTCTTTAAAAAGTCGTATTAAAGAACCTTTAGAAAAGTTTAAATTATGTGGAAAAAGAATTACAGAAAAAGAAGAATTTAAAGAAATTGAAAGTTCATATCATTCAATTTATACAATGATTGATGATTATGGTACTGGAAGTAAAAGTGGATGGGATGGAAGAGCTAAAACTGATTCTTGTGAGAAACAAAAAGAATTTATTCTTACTAAAAAACAAACTGGAGATCATATGTTATTAAATGTTAATTTTGATGCAGGTCTTTTACAACTACTTAAAGAGGTAAAATATTTAAAAATATTAAATATGAATATTCCAAAAGAAGCTGATGAAGCTTTCTCAAAGAATGCTGTTTTTAGAAAACAAATATCAAATCTAGAAAATATAAAGGCTCAATATAATAATATTATTCTCCAATTAAATGAAGTTGAAAAGCCTATGGTACAAGCTAAGCTTACTAAAGTAGAGGCTCAATTAAAACCTGCCCTCGAAAGTATAACATGGGAACAATCAGCAGAAATAGACAAATTTACAAAAAGTTGTCATAAAATTATAAGTGAATTAGCTGATACTGTTACAAAATTAAAGACATTTGTAGGTAAAATTGATTCTATATTTAAAGATTGGCTAAAACCAGAAAATATGCTTTTCCAGAAACCTTCAACAATTAATGAAGCTGATGCTGTAAGTACAAGATTTATTGCATATTATGACCAAGAAAGATCAAAAATGGCTAATAAAGTTAAAGATATTAGTAATCTTAGTGAAGTCCAAACAGCTTTAAAAAGTGCTGTAAACAATTTATCTTCATTTAAAGAACAAGATGAATGGAAAAATTATCAACATTATATTAATAAATTAGTTTTAGATGGTTCAAAAGAATTAATTTATCAAAATTTATTACATTTATCAAATTGCTTAGATCCTTCTTTACCACCATTCTGTAGTGTAAAATTATTATTAGAAGATAGAAATATTGTATTTAGACCAGCTTTCAAAGATGGAGAAGATGGTAAAACTATAAAGTCAATGATATTAGAATGGATTAATTCATTCCTCAATTTATCAACATTATTTAGAATAAGAGTAGATATGGGTATGGGTGATTATATGATTGAAGTAATGGAAGATTTTAGAATACAAGAAATAGTTTATAAATTATATAATGAAGTAAATGAATTAAGTAAAGAGTCAGATTCAAAAATGAATTCATTTGGTGATTTTAAAATGTTATGGGAAAAAGATTTTGAAGAATCTTTCCAACAATTCTTAAAAGAAAATACAGTAGTTCCACAACCAACTCCCGAGCAATTAGAAAGGCAAGAAAGAATAGAAAAAATCTTTAATGAAGCCAATCCAAATCCAATTACTAAAAATATTGTAGAATATACACCAAGTAAAGAAGTATTCGATGACAAAATAAATGAATATAAAGATAAATTAAAAAGAGTTCAAAATATGCCACAAACAATAAAAGTTAGATGGATTGAAGTAGATTTTACAGAATTTAAAAGTGAACTTACAAAAATAATAGAAACATGGATAGAAAAATATAAATTATTCCTCAAAAAGAATTCAAGTGTTAAACTTGAAAACATTAAAAACTTTATGGATAGAGTTGAGAATGGTATTATAAATAAACCTAAAGATACAACTAATGAAGAGGATAAAAAGAAATTCTTTGGTTTATTAGAAAATATAAGAGATATGGATTTATTATATCCAAAAATTGTAGAGTTAATCCCAAGTATTAAAGGTGAATTAGAAATTTTAAAAAAACATACAAAATCAGAAAATGAAGATGATCCATATAATATAGAAGAAAAAGATACAGATAGTGAAGAACAAAGATTAATCCATCAAACTGAAGATGTTGAAAAAAATATAGTAGAACTTAAAAAAAAAGTCGAAAATGCAAATGAAGATATTTCTGAATTAATTGATAAAGAAAAAGAAAATTTCAGAGAATTAAAGAAAAATTTCGAACAAAATGTAGAAGATTTCAGAAAAGAATTTTTAGAAAAAGCTCCAAAAACATTAGAGAAATTCGATGATGAAGAAGTTGAAAATGCTTATAAAGTTATGGATGAATTTTATGGACGTACAATTGAATTAGAAGAAAAGAAAAAAAAGAATAATGATATGGAATTGCTATTAAAAATACCTTTATCTACAAATAAACAAATTAGTGATTGTTTGAATGATCTTAAATTATATAAACAGTTATGGGATTATGTTGCTTTCTTCCATAAAATATTTGAAAACTGGAGACAAATTAAAATGGATAAAGTAAACGCTGGTAATTTAAGTGATGATATTGGAGAACTTAAAAAAGCCCTTAAATTAAATGTTAAAAAAGAAATTAAAACAGGTGTTCCTGCTTATAATTCATTATTAAAAAGAACAACAGAAATGGATGATACAATACAATGTATTATGTTATTAAAAGATAAGGCTATTAAACCACGTCATTGGAAGCATTTAAATCAAATTATTAAAAAATCAATTCCTTATGATTCTCCCGATTTTAGTTTTGATTCATTATTAAAATTAGAAATTTATAATTATAAAGAATCTGTAGAAGATGAAAAAACAACAGCAGGAGAACAAGAAAAAATAGAAGCCAAATACAATAAAATAGATAAGACTTGGCAATCAGAAAAATTCAGAATGTCTAATAATTTAAATAAAAAAACTTATGACTTTTATTTATTTGATCATGCTCAAATGGATATTGTAATTGAAAACTTAGAAAAAGATCAAAATATTCTTATTCAAATGTCACAAAAGAAAGGATTTTTAGAAAATTTTGAAAAAATGGGAGAACAAATTAATCAAAAAATGGAACAATTGAAGACTGTTAATGATGTTATAAAACAATGGTTAAAATTCCAAAAAAATTGGGAAAAATTAGAAGTTATTTTCTTAAAATCTGATGATATTCAAAATAAATTAAGAAATGAATATACTCAATTTAAAGAATTAGATACAAAGTTTAGAGAAGAAATGAAAAATGCCTATGATTATAATACAATGATTGATGTATGTACTTTGGAAAGAAAAGCTGTAATAGATGAAATGAGTGAAAGTATAGCTACTTGTCAAAATGCTTTAGATAATTATTTAGAAACAAAGAAAAAAATATTCCCAAGATTTTATTTTGTATCAAACGATACTTTACTAAATATGCTTGCCAGTGCAGATTATCCAAACTTAATTAATAAAAATGTAAAAGATTGCTTTGATGGTATAAAAGCATGGGATATGGTTCCTTTAGATGCTAAAAATAAATCTGATACAATTACAGCAATGCTCTCAGCATATAACAATGAAGTTGTAAAATTCAAAGAACCATTTGTATGTAAAGGGTCTTTGGTAGAAGTATATTTAGGAGAATTCGAACAAAAAATGAAAGATACTTTAGCTGAAATATTAGTTGAAGCTTATGGAACAGTTAATTATAATACAGCAACTGGAAACCCAGATAAATTAAAAGATGATAGACATACTTGGCTTAATCCATATCCAGCTCAATTAGCTTTATTAATAACTCAAGTTGTATGGACTGAGGAAGTCGAACATGCTTTAGAAGTAACAGAAGGTGGAGATGATGGTGCTCTTAAAGAATATTATAATTTATCAGTAAAAAGAATTAATCACTTAATTGATAGAGTAAGAGATGAACCTTTAAATAAAGATTTAAGAACTAAAATTATTACTATTATTACAATTGATGTACATAGTCGTGATGTTGTTGAAGGATTTTCAAAAATGAAACCAGCTATCGATACTTCTAACTTTAACTGGAAAAAACAATTAAGATTCAAATATGTTCATGAAAAGAAAACTTGTGAAATTTTAATTTGTGATTTCAAAACTAGCTATTCATTTGAATATATTGGAAACACAGGTCGTTTAGTTATTACTCCATTAACAGATAGATGTTATATAACTTTAACTCAATCATTGAATCTTATTTTAGGAGGTGCACCAGCTGGACCTGCAGGTACAGGTAAAACAGAAACTGTTAAAGATCTTGGTCGTAACTTAGGTTTAGGGGTTATTGTTAATAACTGTTCAGAACAAATGGATATTGAAACAACTGCTCGTATTTTTAGTGGTTTATCTCAGACAGGTTTCTGGGGATGCTTTGATGAATTTAATCGTATTTCAATTGAAGTTCTTTCTGTCGTTTCAACTCAAGTTAAATCTGTTCTTGATGCAATGAGAGCTGGTGTTAATACTTTTGTTTTTGAAGGAAGTGAAATAAATCTAGTTAATACTGTTGGATTTTTCATTACTATGAATCCAGGTTATGCAGGAAGAACTGAATTACCAGATAATCTTAAAGCTTTATTCAGATCATGTGCTATGGTTGTTCCAGATCTTAGAGAAATTTGTCAAAATATGCTTATGTCTGAAGGTTTCTCAAATGCTAAACCTATTGCAGCTAAATTTATTACTTTATATAATTTATCTAGAGATCTTTTATCTAAGCAAAAACATTATGATTGGGGTCTTAGAGCTATTAAATCTTTATTAAGACAAGCAGGAGGACTTAAAAGATTGCCAGCAAATAAATCTAAAAATGAATTTTATATTATTATGAAAGCTTTATTCGATTTTAACAAGGCCAAAATTGTTCCAGATGATTTAATTATATTTGAAAGATTATTACAAGATTTATTCAAAGAAGGTAAAGATGGAGATGGAAAAACTGGAGTAAAAGAAGAAGATATTAACCAAGAAATTAATGCTAAAATTGATGAAGCTACTGAATGTCCTGAAGTTGGCTTACAAAAAGATACTTCATTTACAACCAAAACACGTCAATTAAAAGAAACTCTAGAAGTTAGGCATTGCTTATTTGTTTTAGGAGCTCCTGGTAGCGGTAAAACATCTGTATGGAAAACATTATTTTATACAAATATGAAATATTTAGGGGAAGAATCTGGTCATGAAAAATTATCACCAAAAGCTATTACTGGAAATGAATTATTTGGTTATGTTGAAGATAAAACAAAAGCATGGAAATATGGTATTCTCAGTTCTATTATGAAAAAAATGTGTAAAAATGATCCACCATATAAAGAGACACAAAGAAATAAATGGATTATATTAGATGGAGATATAGATCCTAATTGGATTGAATCTTTAAATACAGTTATGGACGATAATAAAGTTCTTACTTTGACAAATGGAGATAGATTCCCTCTTGATGAATATATGAGATTACTATTTGAAGTTTCAAACTTAAGAAATGCAACATTAGCAACTGTTTCAAGAGGTGGTGTTTTATATATTAATGAAAAAGATATTGGTATAACCCCATTCTTTGATAAATGGGTTAAAAATCAATTTAGTGATCCAAGACATCAAATAACAAAAAGAGTTCTACAAGAATTCTTTAAAACTACATTTGATAAAGTAAAAGATTGGAAAACTGAATATGTTGCACCTATGGTAGAAATTGCTTTACTTCAAAGTTTCTGTACTATTTTCCAAAATTTGATTCATAAATTAGATACTAAATTTAATGATATGGATGATGAAAGAAAAGCACTTGTTGTTGAAGCAATATATTTCTTTAGTTTTATGTGGGGAGTTGGTGGAGGACTTAAAAATAGAAAAGAAATGCATAATCATGTTAATAGTTCAATGAAATCAAAAAATAAATTGAGATTCCCTGATGCTGGTACTTGCTTTGATTATTTCTTTGATGAGGCAAATTTGACTTGGGTCCACTGGAAAGAGCAATTAAGAGACCCTATTTTAGAAGAAACAGATTTGTTTAGTGATATTATTATTCCTAATGTTGAAGTCACTCGTTTATGTAAAATAACAGAAATAACTTTATTAGAAGAAAAACCTGTATTATTTATAGGAGGAAGTGGTACTGGTAAAACTGCAATTGTTAAATATTTCATGAAAAATTATATGGAAGAACTAGCCAAACAATGCAAAATTCAAGGATATGCTTATAAAAATTATACTGTGAACTTTAACTCTTTTACTAATTCATATATTTTACAAAATATAATTGATGGTCAAATTACTCAAAGATTTAGTAATAAATATGGACCTCTTGGTAACACTAAATTAATTTATTTCTTAGATGATTTAAATATGCCTCAATTAGATCAATATGGTACTCAAAGTCATGTTGAATTATTAAGACAAGTTATTGATTATAAGGAATATTATGATAGAAAAGATTTAGAATTCAAAAAAATATTAGAAGATATATTATTTATTGGTTGTCAAAATCCAACAGCTGGTTCATTTAATATAGATTTAAGATTACAAAGACACTTCACTTTATTAGCTCCAACAGAGCCTAATACTGACAATATATCTGAAATTTATACTTTCATTTTGAAAAATCATTTCAAAGAATTTAGATTTGTGGGTGCTGATAAGCAAGAAGATATTATTGATAAATTAATTCACGATATTATAGAAGCCTCTTGTTGTATTCTAGAGAAAGTAAAAAAAGGAAATAAATGCTTCTTCCCTTCTGCAACAAAATTCCATTATCAATGGAATATGAGAGAAATAAGTCGTGTAATTGATGGTGTTTTAAGAAGTGCCTCAGCAAATTATAAGGAAGTTCCACAAATATATAAATTATGGTATCATGAATGTAATCGTGTATTTAAAGACCGTTTATTATTTGCAGATGATATAAAGACATGGAATGGTGTTCTTTTAGATCAATTTAAAGCAAGTTTCAAATATGATACTCCTACTTTAGCTGAAGAATTAAAAGAGCCATTTATATTTGTACCATTTGGAGCAGAAATATCAGATGATAATCCTAATATATTAATACAACCAAAGTCATATGATGCATTAAAAGCTGATATCCAAGAATATTTAACAAGATATAATGAGGAAAAAGGAGATTTACCTTTAGTCTTATTTGATGATGCCATTTGTGATATTTGTCGTATATCAAGAATTATTAGTAATCCATGCTCACATGCTTTACTCGTTGGTGTAGGTGGTTCTGGTAAACAATCATTATCTAGACTTGCCTGCTTTATTAAAGAAATAGATATATCTTTACCTAACTTAAGTGGTACTGACTATAACAGTGAAGCATTCTTACTAGATTTAAGAGGAGTAATGCTAAAATCAGTTTTAAAACCAGCTGAAACTCCCTATTGCTTCTTAATAAATGATAATCATATTATAGATGAATATTTCTTAGTTTATATAAACAACTTCTTAAGTTCTTATTGGGTTGATGAAATATTTGAAACTAAACAGGATTTAGAAGGTTGGCTGGTCAAATCTTTAAAATCAAGTGCACCAAATCTCGGGTTTACTAAATCTGCTTCTGATTATACTATGGAGGGATTGTTTAATTATTTAATTTATAGAGTTAAAATAAATGTCCACTTTATTTTATGTATGTCTCCAGTAGGTGATACTCTTAGAGTTAGAGCAAGAAAATTCCCTTCTATTTTAAGTGGTACTTCTATAGATTGGTTCCATGAATGGCCTGATACTGCCTTAACTGCTGTCAGTGCAAGACAAATTAGAGAAATGGAGCAATTTGAACAAAATGAAACATTAGTTCAAAAATTATCAGAAATATCAGCTGAATTGCATAAATCAATCAAAGAATTTAATGATTCTTATTTCAAAAGTGAAAGAAGATATAATTATACTACTCCTAAATCATTTTTAGAATTAGTAAAATATTTCCAAGAATTAATAGCAAGAAAAGATGGAGATATTATAAATCAAATACAACGTTTAGAAAAAGGATTAGCTGTTGTCTCAAATGCTTCAGAATCAATTGCTGGTCTTAAAAAAGAAATAGAAGCTAAATCAGTAATAGTTGAAGAAGAGAAAAAAAATACAAGTGAAGTCTTAGCAAGATTAGAAGTTGAAAATGAAAAAATTAGTGGAGAAAAAGCAATAGTCGAAAAAGCCACAAATGAAGCTATAGAAGCATCTGCACAAGCAGCAAAAGAAAAAGAAGAAGCTGATAAAGCATTTGCTGAAGCTGAACCAGCAAAAATAGCTGCACGTAATGATGCAGAAAATATTAAAAAAGATGATTTAGAGAAATTTAAGAATCCAAATAATCCATCAAGAAATAACTTTTTAATATTTAAATTAATGTATTTAATTTTTAATCCTGAAGATAAAGTACCTGGTGATGATATTAAAAAAGAGTTACCAAATATTAAAAATAAATGTTTAAATCAAAGTGCAGATCAAATTAAACAAAAAATGATTGGTCGTCTTGATAATGTATCATGGATTACTCCTGAATTTTTAGATAAAGTTAAGATGTATAGAGAACATCCATATACGGATCTAAAAGAGATGGAAAAGATCTCAGGTGCTTGTAAAGGTGTTGTTGGTTATTTCCAAAACTTAGTCAATTATAAAAGATTGTATGATATTGTTGATCCACTTATGAAAAAATCCCAACAAGCAGCAGCAACTGCAGCAGCTGCCATGCAAAAAAAAGAAGAATTAGAAAAGAAATTAGAAGCTGTATCAGGTACTCAAAGAAAATTACAAAAAGAATTTGATGAATCAAAAGCAAAATTAGATAAGGTCCAAGAAGAACAAAATACTTTATTAAAAAAATTAGAAACAGCTGAAAAATTCATTGGTTTATTAGCTTCAAATAATGAGCGTTGGAAAAAGGATGTTGAAAGATTAAAATCAGATCAAAAGAATATAGCTGGTGATTGTTTATTAGGTTCTTCATTTGTATCTTATATTGGAGTATTTAATTCATTCTTTAGAGAAAAATTAATTGATAAATGGAAATCAATAATTGTCGCTAAAGATATTGCAGTTACTGATAATATTGATATAGTTCATACTTTAACAAATGAGGCAGATATACTTAAAATGAAAGCAGAAGGTTTACCTTCAGATCCTTTCTCAACTGAAAATGCAGTTATTATAACTCAATGCACTAGATATCCATTAATTATAGATCCACAAATGCAAGCATTAGCATGGCTTAAAAATAGACAAACCAAAAAAACATTAGTACAATATAAACAACCAAAATGGGATCAAATAATTGGTGAAGCTATTAGTACTGGAGATGATATTATAATAGAAGATGTTGATCAAGAAATAGATCCATTATTGGCTCCTATTATGGGAAAACAAACTACTAATAAAGATAAAGGAAAAGCCCAAATTCGTGTTGGTAATAATGATTATGTATTTAATCCAAAGACAAATATATTCTTTATTACCAAAATATCAAATCCCCATTATAAACCAGAAATAGTAGCTCAATGTACTTTAATTAACTTTATTGTCACTGAAAAAGGTTTGGAAGATCAATTATTAGCTATGGTTGTCAATATTGAACAACCTGAGTTGGAAGAATCAATTAGAAAATATGTAACAGAAATTAATGAATTAGAAGCCGAACTTATAAATAAAGAAGATGATGTCTTAAGAAAATTATCAGAAGCTGATGAAGCAACAATTTTAGATAATATAGAATTAATTAATAGTTTAGAACAAACAAAGACTAGGGCTAAACAAATAGAAGAAAGTAAAAAAACAACTGAAGCTTTAATTGAAGATATTAATAAAAAAAGAGAAATTTATAGAGGAGTTGGTGAAGAAGGTGCCATGTTATTCTTCTTAATTTCTAAATTATTCGTTATTGAAAATATGTATCAATATTCTCTAAATAGTTTTGTTTATTTCTTTGAAAAAGCTATAGCAAATACTCCTAAAAATGAAAATTTAATACAAAGAGTCTTGGCTCTTAGAGAAAAAATTCGTATTACTGTATATATATGGATATCTGCTGGTATGTTTGAAAGACATAAACAATTATTACTAACTATGATTGCTATAAGATTACTACAAAAGAAAGGAGCATTAACTCATGAATCTTTAGCAGGTATAACTCAAAAACATATTGATTTCTTATTAAAATGTCCACAAAAATCAGGAATACCAAAAGAAAAATCATTAGATTTCTTAGATACCCAAGCATGGGAAGCTTTATGCTTTATGAGTGATCTTGATGGACTTAATGGCTTTAGTGAAAAAATAGAAAAAGAATATAGTTCTAAGTTTAAAGAATGGTATAATGAAATAAATCCAGAAGATCTAGATTTACCTCCTGAATGGAAAAAATATAAAAAACATTCATTCCATAAGATATTAGTTTTAAGGGCATGTAGGCCAGAAAGAGTTGGTATTGCATTAAATGAATTTATAAGAGTTTGTCTACCACATGGTGAAGAATTTTTATCTGCTAGAACATTTAGTGATTCTTTATTGCAATCATATATGGATTCTAAACCTGAAGTACCATTATTCTTTATTTTATCGCCTGGAAGTAATCCAATTAAAGATTTGGAAATTTTAGGAGGAGATATTTTACCTAAAAAAATTAAGAAAAAATTCACAAAAGAACATGGTTTCAAATATATTGCTATGGGACAAAATGCAGAAAAAGGAGCAGAAGAAGAACTTAAGAATTGTAATAGTAATGGTGAATGGTTGTTCTTGCAGAATATTCATCTTATGCCAAAATGGCTTAAAAGATTAGAAGAAAAAATGAAAGAAATTGCAAAAGAGAAAGGTCATGAAGATTTCAGACTTTTCTTATCTGCTGAACCAAGTGATAAAATACCAGTTGGTATATTAGAAAAATGTATTAAATTAACAAATGAACCTCCATCTGGTCTTAAGGAAAATATGAAAATTGCATTTACTACACTTAAAAATGGTGATGGAGTTAATCCTATAGATGATAGAAGAAGATGTGGTGTTATTTTTGGATTATGTTATTATCATGCAGTCGTTATTGAAAGGAAGAAATTTGGATCTTTAGGTTGGAATAGAAATTATCCATTTAGTCTTGATGATTTAAGAAATTCAGATGCAGTTGTTGGTAAATATCTTGAAGCTGCAACAAGTAAAATACCATGGGAAGATTTGAAATATATTACTGGAGAAATTATGTATGGAGGGCATATTGTCGATGATATGGATAGAATTTTAAATAATGCTTATCTTGATTATATTTTAGGTGATAAATTACTTGAAGATTTAGATTTAGTACCATATCCTTCAAATAATCCAGTAATGAAAGTAAATCCTATTAAAACTCCTATTAATAATACTGTATATCCATTTGAAATATGGGGTAATTATATTGATGCCGTTATTACAAGCGAATCACCTGCCTTATTCGGTTTACATCCAAATGCAGAATTAGAATATCGTATTACACAAACGAATACATTATTTAAGAATTTAATTGATTTAGAACCAAAAGATTCTGCAGGAGGTGGTGGAGAAGGTGATTCTGAAGGTAATAAATATGAAAATGTAAAGAATCAAGCAGATGATATTATATCAAGAAGTTCTGATGGTTTATTTGATATTATAAAAATGAAACAAACTAGGGAAGGTGATTTAACACCAGATCAAAATGTATTTATGCAAGAATGCGAACAAATGAAGAGTTTATGTGATACCATTAAAAAGAATTGTAAAGATATTATAGATGCAATAGACGGTAAATTAACAATGGATGAAAGAATTGAAAGTCTAATCTTCTCTCTTAGTTTTGGAAGAGTTCCTGCAAAATGGATATCAGATGGATTTGCTACAAATAGAGGTTTAGCATCTTGGCTTAAATCATTAATAGCCCGTATTGATCAATTAAAGCAATTTGAATCGAATGATAATGTTTGTCCTAAAGTTGTATTTATTAATAGATTATTCAATCCTTTATCATATTTAACAGCTGTTCGTCAACTAGCTGCAAGAAAATTAGATCAAGAATTAGATAAATTAGATATATTAACTGAGCCTTCAAACTATTATTTAAAAGATAATGAACCAAAGGGAGTTGTCTTCAAAGAAAGTCAAGGTGTTCCAATATATGGTCTTCATTTACAAGGTTGTCGTTTCGATGAAGATAATAAAGTGTTAGATGAATCAAGACCAAAAGAATCATTCTTTGTTTTACCAATTATATTCTGTAAAGTTATGTCTGTTGAATTCCTTGATCCTAAGAAAGATCTAAAAAATTCATATATATGTCCTATGTATAAAACAATTGATAGACAATCAACATTTGTATGCTTTGCTCAATTTAGAACAAAGGCTCCTCCAGCAAAATGGACAATTGCGGGTGTTGCCGTTATTTTGGATTGTGAGAAAACAGATCATATTACTACTCTGAAATTAGGAAATTAATTTTATTTATTTCAAATATTCATTTTATTCACACTTTATATTTTCTTTTTATATTATTAATTTATTAAAATTTCTAAACTATTATATTATTATTTAAATATTTTTTAAAAAAAATAATTATTTTGTTTATTTAAATATTTAATAAATAAAATAATTTATTTATTTTTTTATTAATAATTTTTATTATTAATAAAATGATTTAAAATGGGATTGGGGATTGGGG
>JAJJLS010022737.1:0-14110 GCA_023783355.1 Polyplastron multivesiculatum
CCCAATCCCCAATCCCCAATCCCCATTTATCTTTATTAACAACATTATTTTTTATATTTATAAATTTATATTTATAATTTGTTATTTTTTATTATTAATATTAATAAATATATTATTAATAAATCAATTAATCAAAATTAATACAATATTTTTTGATTTAAATTTCTTAATTTCTTTATTTCTTTTTTTATCTTCCTATATTTTATTATGATTTATTGAAAAATTTTTATTTAGAAATAAAAAATTTTTTAAAAAATAATATATTGAATTATTTTTCTTGTCATTTAAAATATAATTATTTTTAAATATTTTTGCAGATAAGCTTTCAAACATTTTATTATTTACATTTTTTGAAGCCTAATTTAAGTAATTTATAATATTATAATTTAAATCATTTATATGTTTGCGATTTCATTTTTTTCTTATTTAAAAATAATTTAATTTGATTTTTACTTTTATTGTTGTAATGATAAAATTTTTTAGGGAATCTATTTTCATAGAAATTATTATCATTATACATACTTGAATTATTATGGTTTTTGAAAATAGTTTTATTATTATTAGTATTTTGATTATTATTTATATTATTGTGATTATAACCAATACTAAATTTAAATGATTTATTTTGAGGAAATTTATTATTATTTATAATATATGTATTTGATGAAAATAAAGGTCCTGATTTTGGTAAATTTCTTTTATAGTTTATACTATTACTAATTGATGTATTATACAGTCCTGGTTTGTTTTCTTTTGAGTCTAATAAATTATAGTGATTATAATAATGTTTACTAATTTTTTTATTTTGGCTTTTGCAATTATTTTTTTCTTTTTTGTTATAATTATTCATATAATAATTTGATTTATTATTATTTAAATTTGAAATATTTAAAAAATTATATATTTTATTTTTCTTTAAATTATTTTTATATGATTTTTTATTTTTTGATTTATATTTATAAACTTTATTCCTTTTCTTTTGTAAATAAGAAGGAGTATTTATACAATTTGTATTTTTATTTTTTATCTTATAATCATATAAAATATTGCTTCTATTTTTGGAATGAAAACCAGTATTTGAATAATTGTATTTTACAAAGTTATTTGGCTTAGTAGAAATATTTAATTTAGTTGGAATTTTTACTCCTAAGGAATAATTATTATTACAATTACTCTTTTGTTGATTTGATACACTTTTTATAAAATTTTGATTATTATTAAATTTATTATCATAATATTTATATAAATTTTTGCTTCCGATTAATGAATTTCTATTATTATTAGAACTGTTATCTTTTGTAGAAAAAGAGTTAAAGCTTTTTAAATGTGATTTTTGATTTAAGAACGATTTTGATTTACTTTTATTTAAAAAATGATTAAAACCAAGTGATTTATTTGTATTTATATCTTTTAGAAAAATACTATTAATATTATTTTTTTGTTGTTTTTGATAAGAATTATTATTAAAAGATTTTTCTAAGAAAGGCTTATTTTCTTTATTATAGTTATCTTTGCTTTTATTAAATATAAAATTTTCATTGTCAGATTTTTTATGTTTATTTCCAATATTATTAAATTTAAAATAATATTTTTGATTACTTATATTATCTTTTTTATTATTATTTAATATTAAATATTTATTGTTTATTAAATCACAATAATTCTCTTGATCATTTTCTTCAATATAATCCAAACTTATTTCAGGATTATATATATCATAATATTTACTTTCCCAACTAATATCATTTTTTGAAATTTTTCTAGCTAAATCAAATTTAAAAAAATCCATTATTTCATCCTTTTCTCCTATATAATTTACACTTTCATCTTTTTTGTCTATTTTTTCTACTATATAATCAAGTATATTATTATTCTCTTTATTGTTAGAACATCCAAATTCATTATTATTCAAAGATAAGGAATTAAAATTAATAGAATTATTTGATCCAGAAAATGTCGTATAACTATTTTTCAAATTTATTAAATTAATAGGAAAAGGTTCAATAAAACCTTTTAGCGCATTTAAATTATTAATTAAACTATTTGTAGAATTAAATAAACATTTGTTATTTACAGAATTTTTAGAAATTAAATTTATGCCTTTAAAATAAAAATCTTTTTTTTTCCGGATTAAATTATCTTCAAATTTTTGCTTTATTAATCTCTGATTATGGGCTTTATATAGTTCGCATAAATTATTAAATAAATTCGACTTAAAATATGTTATATTTTTTTCTTTAGGAATATATTGTTTTATATACTCAGTACTTTTTATAATTATATTTAATAATTTATTATTTTTTTCATTATTGTAAATTAAAGGCTGATATGAAATTAATTTATTTAAATCATTCATATCATATACTGACGTTAAAAATAAATATTTTTCAGATAAAATACTATTTATAAAATTACCAAATACAATTTTTTCGTCTGTACAATATATGCAATCAAATAAAGGTAAAGGAGTATTATTTAAATCTTCTTTTGTTTTCTTTTTTTTAAATTTATTTTGATTATCATTATTGTAATTTTTTTTATTATTAAAATGAATCTGTATACTATCATCACTTAGTTCTCTTATAGAGGATTCAGAATCATCAGAATTATCTAAATCATCGCTAAAATCGTTATCAATACTATCATTATTATTATTTTTTTTCGACTTTTTTATATATTTATGATTTTCCTCTTTATTTTCTATTCCACTTAAATTTAAACCATCTTCAAAATCTTCAATAATTAAATCTCCTGTTTTTAGGTGTTTTTTCGATAAAAAAATATTATCTTTATTTTGATTTTCTTCGAAATTAATATTTTGGAAATTAAATTGAATTTCTTCATTTTTCATAATTATTTTAAGCAAGTTGGAAAAAAATAGCATATAATATACAATAATAAATTTAAAAAAATAAATAATTAAATATTTTTATATTTTTTATTTTTTTAGTTGATAATTTATTTTAATAATTATTTGAAATATTATTGTCTTATAATATTTCTTTTATAAATAACTTGATAATTTTAGGTAATTTTTGAACTCATTTCTTTAAAAGATTATATTCTTAAAATCCTTTTTTAATTAGATATTTATTTAATTCAAGAAAAGCAGAAAATTACACTTTATTATTTATTTTTTTTTTGATTATTATATTTTAGCTTTTTAAAATAATCTCTGAATTCATTTAAGATATATTTAGAAGAAAAATTAATATTTATTGTAATATATGTTTTCTTTAAATATAAAAATCCATAAAATGATGAAAGATAATTATGTTTTAATAATGACATCATTTTAACTTTACTTATTGATTTTTTATCTCTTTCTTTTTGATAACATATTATTATATTATTTTTGCTTTCTTCAACATTTATTGAAATTATATATTTACATGGAATAATATCTTGTAATTTCTTTGATATTATATAATTTTTATCATTATTTTCTTTGTTTTTAAATAAATCAAATGTTCTCTCGTTTTTTATTTTATTTATATTTACATTATATATCATTATCGAATATTCATTATTTTCTTTATTTTTAATAAAAGCAATAATTGTATAAGTTGCAATAATATTATTATTTATATTTTCTTTATTATTTATATTATTATTATTATTAAGTGTAATAATATCTGTATTTTCTTTTTCATTGCTATATAATAAATCATTACTATTTTTTATGGTAATTGATTTTTCTTGAATAGTATATTTAGTTATAAATATTTTATCAATATGGTAATATTCATTATATATTCCTCTTTCAATTTCATTATCAATATTAAGTCCATCTCCAATTAAATTAAGTAATATATCAATATTTAATTCTTTATATCTCCTTATTTTCTCTTTATTATCAATATTATAAATCCATTCTCTTCTTTGTCTTTTTCTTTCTAATATATAATACATATAATCTTCATCAATATCGAAATTTTCTTCCCCTTTTAATACTTCATGACTAATGCAATTACTTAAAATACTTATACTATCCATTAAAGCACTAACTGGTTTAATTATTAAGGAAAGAGAACCATAAATAGCCCCAATTGGAATTTCAATTATTCCATTATTTTTATAATATTTATAAGGCATTACAAATAGATCTTTTACTCCATATTTTACTCCATTTTGTAATATTTTTAAAATTAATAACAAATTAAAGCCATTAATATTATTATAATTGTTTCTCTTTCTATTATTTCCAACATAATTAATAAGATTTACATCTAAATAATTTTCATTTCTGAATATTTTATTCCTGCTTTTGATATATTCTTCACTATTTGTTAATTTTAAAATATTTTTACTCATACTGTTGGTAAATTTATATAAACTATCCAATAAACCACCAATACTATTCGACAAAAGGCTTTTAGTTCCATATAATAAATAAAAAATAAATTCACTTGGCCCTTTAAATATATTCAATATCGGTAAAGTTATAAAATTGCTTATGCCTTGACTTAAATGCGATATTAAATGGTAGGGGTCACCTAATATATCTACAGAAAAAAAAATCTTGATACATTCTCTAAGAAATGTATAATAATAATAATCATATAATTTATATATTAATGCCATAAATCTAACATTTATATCATATAATACTATTGAATTAAATTGAAACTTTATAGATGTCGTATTATTAGTAAAGACATCCAGGAGTGTATTAATGAAATTATTTTGCAAATTTAATAAGTTGAATAATCGATTACTCGCATTTCTATAATTCATAATTATGGTTAACGGGGATATTTTAAATGAGGAAATAAAAATGAAAAATTTGGAATTAAAATTTGAATCTAAATTAAATGACAAAGAGTCAATTATTTCCTTTATTGATATGCTATAATAAAAAATTTTGTTTTTAAAAATATTATATGATTCTATGATAAATAATAATAATTCACTTCCAAATTCGCTATCTAAATATAAATAGCATGGAAGAAAACATATATTAATTTCATTAAAATAATATTTATAATCTTGATTTATAAAACTTCCTTTAAAATGAATAAAAGGTAATAAATTGTTATTACTTGTATTATTAGAGTCATTTTTGCTTTTTGGAAGAGAATTTCTTTTATCTACTAACCAAGATGAATTATTTGATTTATAATTATAAGAAGAATCATTTGATTTTTTATATTCTTTATTATAAAATATAACTTTATATATACAATTTTCTAATAAATTATCTATTTGAATAGATTGTATAGTTAATTCAATATTATTGTTATAAGTTCCTTCTATTTCTTCTAAATTATTATTTGGAGCATAATTATTAATATCTATATCATTGTTACTATCATTATTAAAATTTTTATTTTTAGAATTAATATTATTGATATTATTAATATTATTATTATTATCAAATAAATTTGAATCATTATCATTTTCAGTATGTTTATTCTCTGTATCAATGCTTTCTTTAAAATTAATTTTTTCTTGAATAAAATTAAAATCAATATTATCTAAATACAAAGAAGCAATTTCATTCCTAATTTTTTGATTATTTATGTTTATATTATCCTCTTTATCTTTTATATTATTATTAGTTATTAATGTAATATATATTGAAGGAAAATTTAGCTGGAATGAAAATTTATGATTGACATTGGATACTTCGGGTAGATCTATTATATTTCTTTGTTTAACTAATTTCATTAATATGTCATCATCACTATATATCTTATTATTATCATTGGATACTTTTGATATATTTTTGATTTTATTGACTCTTTTGCTACTACTATTAACTATTATATTATTAATATTATTACTGTTATTTATATTTAATTTCTGAATTTGACTTATAATTAAAAAATCTATTTTATATAATTTTTCACCTAATTTAAAATATCTCAGATGTCTTTGAATTAATAAATTAATTTTTTTATCTTTAAGGACTTCAACTTCAATATGTATAAAAAAGGCATAATCTTTTTTTCTTATTTCAAATTTCTCTATTATTTTATCAGCCACAATTAATTGAATATTTTTAAAGTTTTTTATAGGATAATAATTAACCATAAAATTGTTATCTTTAAAAAAAATACAATTATTTAATGGATAAATATTTAGTTTTGTATTATTAAGTATGAAATAATCCATATATAAATATATTTTTAATTGTTTAGTTTCTGGAATAGTATGATATATTACTTTTATAATTAAATCTTCTGAATCTTTGAATTTTATTTTGAGTTTTCCGTTTATAGATATTATTTTTTTATTATCATAATAATTAATATTATTATTTTTCTCTTTTATTTTTTCATTATTATTATCATCATTTTTATTTTCAAAATTATTTATATTGTTTATTTCATTTTTATTATAAATTAATAAATGCTCATCTAAATATTCATTATTTAAAACAGCTAAATCACTAATAAATTCAATATTACCATTTTTAGCCTCATTATGAATTATTTTTAATTTAAATTTTAATTGAGGTAAAAAAGGGTAGTACAAGTCTGTTATTTTCCCATCTGGAATTAATTCTGTTTCCTGAGTTTTATTATTACTATCTGGACATTCATTTAAAATACTATATAAAATTATTGGTATATTCAAAGTATTCAATATTAAATATCTTGGATATATACCAATTTTTATTAAATTTTTATTATCTTTAGAAATCCTTTCAAATTTTAAAATAAAATAATCTTTAATAATTAATTTGTTCTTATTAATATTTTCATTTTCATTATCTTTTAGATATTTTTTCACACTTTCTATCAATTTTTCTCCTAGACTTATTATCATATTTTCATTTAATTTAAAAAATATTGTTTTATTTTTGAAATTATTAATATTTAAACCTTGTACCATATTGGTGCTTAATAATATATTTTTATTATCATCATTTAGAAAATTTGTTATATATATTTCTTTTTGGCAAAAAGATTGACATATTATAGGATAATAAAAGTAATATTTATTATTGTCATTATAAAAATATATTTTATTATATATTAATATATTTTGTAATTCACTTAGTTTAATTCCATTATATTGTATATTACTTTGTGTAAAATTAATTTCATATAATTGCTCCTTATCACTTTTTATCCTATATTTTAATTGTTCTCCAGATTTAATTTCATATTTTTTATTGATTTTTATTGATTCATCTGTATAATTATAAAAATATATTATTAATGATTTATTATTTTTATTATTATTTATATTATTCTGAGCTTGAATATTTTGTAACACATGACACTTTTTATATAGCATAAAGATATCATATATATTATTTATAATATATAATAATTCTACAGTTATATTAAAAGATAATCCATTTGGGTTATTATCTTTTATGATGACATTTTCATTATTGCTTATATCATCACTATTATTTGTAGATAATTTATCTGAAGAATTATTATCATTTTGATTATTATCTGTTATTTTTTTTATTTCATCTAAATTTATATTGTCTTTATTTTCTATTATTTCATTATTTTTATTTTGATAAATAATAAGTTTATCATTTGAGCAAAATTTGAAAGAATTATTTAATGCTGTAAATTTGAAATTATATGGTTCTAAGAATAATTCATATTCTTTTATTTTTTTATTATAATAATTAATAATTAATGTAAATATTAAATTAATTTTTTGATTGTATTCTTCAGTGGATAAATCTTTATAACTAAAATGGACTTTTTTTACAATTATTTCAAAAAATTCTTCTATTCTTATAATTATTTTTTGATGAATATGTCCACAAATTTCTAAAAACAAAGTTTTTATTGTTGTATAAATTTCAGGCTCAGATAAATAACAATAAGTAAAATAAGTAAGTTTTGATTCATGATAATAATTTTTAATATCAATTATAATATCCATTAATGTTTTGACATGATCAAATGATAAATTCAAAATAATATCATCTGGCAAAATATAATAAAAACTATATGTCTTTTGAGGAACAAATAAATCTTTATGGATTTTATAATTATATTTTATTTCAGTGAAAAAAGAAAAACTATTATTTAACAAATGTGTAATTTTTTCATTATTATTTCTATTATTATTATCTTTACTAATTATATAAATTCTATTTTCTGGCGATTGTATTATAATATTTTTATTGCAAGGTAATGATTTATCATATCCTGTTAAATCTGTACTAAATTTAATTAATAAACAAATTAACTCAAAACAAAAATATTGAATTTTATTATTTTCATTAATTAAATCCTCTTCTTCTTGTTTTTCAAAACTTGCTGTTTTATTATTGTTTTTATCATTCATATCATCATTTATTAAATTAATATTATTTTTTTGTTGCTTTATTGGAATTTTTATTAAAAGTGAATTAATATTTAGATTGATATTTAATAAAGGAACCACCTGAAATGATAAAAAATCTGAATTTATTTCAGAATGATTATCATTTTTTTTTTCTATATTATTTGAATTTTCAAGAATTTCATTATTATTTGAATTTTTATTAGATGAATTATTATTATTTTCTTTATTAAAATTATTAAGTGATATAATTGTATTATTACTAAATGAAGAATTATTATTATTTGGAATATTGCTATTGATTTCAATATTATTATTTATTGATTCTTTGTTATTGTTTTGATAATTTAAGTGATTACATTTAACATTTATGAAAAAGTTTAAAAAATCATATAATAATTCGTATTGTAAATTTAAAATAATTCTATCAATTACAAAATCTAATAATTTTTTTTTATCATTTTTAATATTTTCATATTGTAAATATATAGCATTATTACTTTTAGGGATTTTAAATAATATTTCCCCATCATTATCTTTTTTATTATATTGATTTGAAATATTATTTGTTTGTATATATCTTACTAAAGCAATGTCTTGTACTATTAAAGTATAATTATTTGCTTTTTCCTTATTAATACAAATGTTACTTAAAGTTAATTTAATTTTATTGTCATTTTTGAGTCTAAATATAGAAGATATTATAAAATTGCATTCTATTTTTTGGATTTTAATTTTATATAATTTTTGGAAATTATTTTTTGCAACTATATTATTTGATATTTGATTTTGATTAATATTATTTTGGAAATTATTTTTCAAGGAATATCTTATATCATTTATAATATTATATAAATTATCAAAATCAATTTTATTTAAATAGCAATAAATATCAGATGAAAATTCTACATCATACATTATAATATTATTTTTAAATGAATCTTTAATAATTACATCAAACTCTTTAATAATAGTCTTTTTATTTTGATTCTTATTTCTTTTATTTTCTTTTTCTATATATATTAAATGAACATTCTTAAATATAGTTGAATTTTCTTTTGATTTTATTTCTTTAAGAATTAAATAATAATTACTTTTATTATATTCATCGTTGTATATTAATGATATATTTTTTTCAGAATTAACTATTATATTAATTTTATTTTTTATTTGAATAGTTTCATTCACTTTTTTTTTAATTTTTTTGAAATAATTTTTAATTAAATTAATATTTATAAAAATTTCTTCTGGTTCAAAAAATATATCAAATTCTTTAAATAAATTAATTTTTATTTGATTTGTTTTAATTTTTAGAATAAAATCTTCTATTTCTTCCTTTTTATTAATATTTGGTACTAATTTAATAAGTTGTTTTCTATTTTTATCTAATATATCATAAGAACTATCATAGCATATTAATATATTGCAATTAATAAAGCAATTTAGTTCTTGATTTTCATCTATTTTATCATAGACTTTAATTAAATTAAGATTATTACTAATGACTTGTATATTATCAGAAAATGAGCGTATAACAAAAAATATACTATTTTCAGTATATTCAATTTTTGTATTAATTAATATTATTTTACATCCTTTATTATTAATATTTTTGTCATTATTTGAATAATTTAATAATAATGATATATTTTCAATTTCTATAGAGCATTGTCTGTTTCCTTTATAAGAATTAAGAAATTTCATTATTTGATCTGAAAATGTCCTTAATTTTTTTTCTTTATTATTTTCAAATTTTTTTTTTATATTATTTCTTATTCTTATACTTTCTTCAAATATCAATTTACTATAATTATTATTTCCAGAATTTAATATATTATTATTAACTTCCTTTTTATCATTAAGATTAATATTTGTATTAATAATATTATTATTGGGCCCAGATAATTTTCTTTTCTTTTTAATTCTCATATCAATCAAACTTTGATTAATTTCCTCTATTCTATCATTAATAGAGTTTTTCCATTCATTCATTAATTTTTTATCATTAAAACTAATTTCATATATTTTTTTTGTATTTACTTCATTTAAATTATTTTCTCCAAATACAATATTAAACCCATAAATTAAATTATCAACATTATTGTAATAAACATCTTCTATATATGAATCATATAATGGTATTAAATAATCAGCATTCGGATTTCCACTTTTTTCAAACAAATAAATATATCCTCCAGATAATAAAGAATAAAATCTTATCCATTTATTATCCCCTGTTTTATAAAATAAAAATCCTCTTTTTTTTGAATTATCAAAAATATGACTTTTATTTTTAGTTTTAATTTTCCATATTTCTTCTGGTTTAGTCAAGGCCGAAAAATTTTTAGAATTATATAACAATGTTTGTAAAAAATGAAGACTGGTTTGAATTTCTATATTTTTTAATTTCAATACATTTGTATTTAAATCAAAAGAACTTTTTAAAGTAAAACTAAAATTCTTTATAATAGGATTTGTAATAAGGTTTTTATCTATAAAATCTACACTAATATTTTCTACTAATATATCATATTGTTCAGAGCATTTTATATCTAAATCTCCCAAGTTTATTTCTAATTTTTCTTCATTGTTATAATTAAAAATATCACTGTTTAAATATGGAAGGATAATTTTATGGTTAGCAATGTTTATATCTAAGTTTACTTTGTTATCTTTGTCAAATTTATGACTTGATATTCTTGAAAATAATTTATCTTGAGTAAAATTTTTCTTCATAATATTAACATCTTTATATAAGAAAAGATATAAACAATGAAACATACTTGGATTGTATATTAGTACATGAGATGAACAATTTACCTTTAAATATGATTTCTCAGTTGATAATTTTGGTATAAAATTTTTAAAAATATATTTTATATATATTTCTTTATTATTAATATCATTAATATCATTAATATTACTAATAGTATTATTAAAGTTATTAGATAGAGGCAAAATAATTTCTTTACCAAAATTAGATTTATTTATTTGATGTTTAAAAGATAATTTTATATTACCTACCCACATTTCAATATTATTATTTATTCTTCCTCTATAAAAATCTACTTCATTCTCTAATATACTTAATTTTATTTCCTCATTATAATTCTTTAAACTTATTGTTATTATATTTATATTTCCTTTAAATTCCCAAATAATTTTTTGCTTTGATGAAACTTCTTCAATTTTTGACATTTCTATCCCTTCAGATTCACTACTAAAAAAATAACTTTTTATTCCACTAAAAATACTTTGTGCACTTTCTTTTTGATATTTATATATACTATCACACATTTCTTCAATCCATTTCTTTAAAACATCTTCATCAGTAAATCTAATTATATTTATCATTTCATCATCCTTTTTATTTTTAAAATTAAATTCATTAAATTTACTCTGAAATATTTTTTTCCTTGTAGTATTTAAATCTTTATTATAATCAAAAACATCTATATTATATCTTTGTTCTTTAAAAATAAAAACCATACCTTTAATATAATGCCTAAATAAATCTAAATAATAATTATTCTTTTTATTATTATTAATCTCTTTCTTATTATTTTCATTATCATTATTATTGTTAATATTTTCATTTATTAATGAATATTCTTCTTTATTAGGTTTATTATATTGAATTTTCCTTAGAATAAAGCAATTATTATAAAATTTTTTATAATCCATAAAAAAATTGAGAACGTTCATTATTGATATGAATTGCTCTTTATGAATATTTATATTTATATCACTAATATTAAAATCAACAAAATATGTCTCAATTTCTTCATTATTAATATTATTATTATTTACTTCACTATTATTATTATTTTCATTTAATATAGTATTTGTTTTTATATTTTCTTTATTATTAATTTGGTTTTCACTTTTTTTAATCATTGATATTTTACTTTTTATAGATATAGGCAATAATATATAATCGTGATCTTTTTTTCTTATATTATGTGAAGAACTAATAATATTTTCTGTATATATATAAAAATTATCTAATATAAAGGAATCTTTTTTTAGATTAATTTTATCTATATTAATACAAAAAATATTATTATATAATTCATTAATTCGATGTATTAATGTTAGATGTATGTTTTTCACTGTTATTTTCATATTTCTCATAATATAGTCTATACTTCTTCTTTTATATGTGTCATTAAAATTTGGATTTTTTGATAATTCCATTTTCAATAATAAATCGTCAGCAATCTCTTTAATATATAATGATTTATAATCAAAATTAGTATAATCAAAAAATTCAAAATCGGAATTTGTTATTAAATTAATATCAATATCTTCTATTGATATTTCTATTTCATTATTTATTCCTATTAAAAAAGATTTTATTGGTAAGGACATATTGATTTTTGAAATAACACCATCTTGTAAATGAATGGGGAAATTTTTGTTTTCATTGAATTTTTGGGGATTTAATTTTAAATTTTCACAATTCAAATAACCAGTCCAGAAAGATAATGATAAAGTATCTTTATTTAAGTTTAAAAAATATTTACTGAGATAACTACTTATCATCATTCTTGCCATTTCAGAAAACATTTTTTATATATATAAAAAATAATATAATTGTTTCTTTTAAATTTATTTAATAAATTTATAAATTAATTATTAAAAATTAAATTTTATTAAAATAGTCAAATAATTCTCTTAACTATATAAATATAATCTAATTTATTGGTTTATAATAAACCTTAATAAACCTTAATATTTAATTTTTTTTAGAAGCTTGAGCAACGATTCTTAGAATCAAAAGAAACAATCTTATTATATCGATATATATTTCCAAACTTGCAAATATATAATCATCAACTGAATAAGCTAATCCAAATTTTCCCATGATCAATTGAGTATCATAGACTAAATAAATTCCTACCATAATAGTTGAAAGATAAGTGTAAAACATATATAATATGTTTATACGAAGTAAAATTGAAGTTATTCCAGCCATAAATAGTTGTATAGATATTATATATAAAATTACTCGTAAATAGCTAAAATCTGTTTTGGTTGTGCATGCATAAAAAGTAATAGTTAATGTGGAAATAATAGTTAAAAATAAACTAACAGCAACTATTTCAAAAGAATAACATGCAGAAACAATTGAACAAGATAAAGCTTCACATAAAGTAATAGCAAATAAGAAAATAAAATTATATGGGACAGTTCTTGATAAATTTCTACAACAGGCTAAAATTAAGAATAAGAAAAGAAATGATATTGAGGAACATATTAATATATTTCCAGCTAAATGAATATTAGTTAAAATATTCTTTTTTATAGCAGGGATTTGAAATAGTAAAACAAATCCAAAAGTTATAATTAATTGGATTGATAATAAACCATAAACTTTTCGTATGAAGCCATTTCTCACAGATGATTGTATATTTATTGGTGAACTTTCATCATCTGCTTCATAATCTTCTTCTTCTCCATTGTAATATTGTTCCTCGCTAGTTTTTATTTCAACTGGAATTTCGAAAGAATCTTCATTTTTTTCATTGGACACTATTGTTGGTCCAACATTTTCTTCATCATCTTCAATATATGATTTTTGTTTTGATATATCTAATTTAGATGGTTCAGTCATTTTATTATAAATTAAAAAATTTTTTTGTATAAAGATAATAAAAAATTTTAGAAAAAGAAATATAATAAATATATATATATTTAATTTAACAATTATTCATAATTAATTCAAAAGTTTATTTTTTAAAAATTATTATATATATTAAAAGGTCAAAATATCGATAAAAATAAGATTAAATTAAATATTTATAATAATTATTATATTTTATATTTATAAATTGAAAAA
>JAJJLS010022738.1:0-14108 GCA_023783355.1 Polyplastron multivesiculatum
CCCAATCCCCAATCCCCCATCCCCCAACCCCAAAACCCAAATTTTATTATAAAAAATTTAATATAAATATAATAAATAAATTTTATAATATATTTTATATATTTTAAATAAAAAGCTTTATTCATTTATTTAATATTAATTATATAAAATAATAAAATTAAAATTAATTATTTATTTCTAAAAATGAATTTTTATTTATCCAACACTATAACAATATTTTTATAAATAAAATATTCTTCTTGTCTATATTTATCACAATTAAATCTAATCTCTATATATCCATATGGTTCATTTATATTATATACACTCTCATCTCTTCCTTCAATAAAAGGTATCTCTAATCTACAATGTTTTTTATAATATCTAATTTTCACTTTTTGCATTATATTAACTTCTTTTTGTACTTTAGTAACTTCAACAATTTGTTTCTTCTCTGTTTTCATTTTTCCTACAATAGTTTTTTCTTCAGTTTTAGTCTCTTTTTTATCCTTATCATCTTCTTCCTCATCATCTTTAGGACCACCACCTCCAGATGGTTGAGGCCTTTCCTCAATTTTTTCAGTTTTTTGGCCTTGGTTCATAGAAATTTCTTCTTCTTCATCATCTTCTTCTTCACTTTCTTCCTCTTTATTAGCTTTTGGAGGTTTTCCAGATTGAAATTCTTGGATTGTATATGAGACTGCAATCACTGGAAGTAATTCTCCACTAGGGTTGTCTAAATTTTCTTTATATGTCTTTATTTCTTTATCTTCTTCTTTAATACCTTCAAAACCTTTTATTCTTAACCCTTTTATAAATATAAATTCTTGGTAATTATTTAATCTTTTGTATTCTTTTACTATATCTTCAGTTATTTCTGTATTACAATCATATTTTGTAAGTTTGAAATTAAGTTTTATTATATCAGATGAAATCTGTCTTGATTCAGGTAATTTTTTTTGGAAATATATAGGTAAAATAGTAATAAATAATTTCTCATTATTAAAAATGGACAAATCATATACATTTAAAAATCCGTCATATATCCATTTATTTAGAATATCATAATTATGCTTAATTTGATTTAACCATGAATCCAAGTCTTTACATTTATTACTAAATTTAGATAATTTCCATTTTTTTGGAATAGAATTATTATTTATATCTTTTATTATATCATAATAATCAGATATTAAAAACATATTTCCTTTTATAACATTCATTAAGATATCAATATCATCATATAAACTAGTCAAAAACTGATTAAAAGAATTAATTTCTGATGTCAAGCATTCATCTAAAGGATTAAATAATTCATTATATTTATTTATCTTAAACAATGTAGAACTGGCCTCTGTGGTATTTAATAAATCAGGTAATGATCTTTTGAGTTCACTTAATCTTTCAATTATATTATTCATATTTATTTTATTATTTTCTATTTTTATTTCATTTTTAATTTTATTTTTTCCAATAAAAGAGTAAAATTCTTTAATATTTTTTTCAGTTTCAATATCAGTCATAAATTTTGAGATTCCATACATTAAAATATAATATTGTTCATTTGATATATTTTCAAACTGTTCTAAAACCGCACTTTTTGGTATGCAATATTTAACAGTAGGTTGAGCCACTAATGCATTTGAATTTGAATTATTATTATCATATTCAGCATTTACCAATTCATTTGTATTAATAGGATATTTTTTTTCATCAATATTCATTAAAATAAACTCATTATAAGCAAATAATGTATCATTTTTCATAAAAGATGAATTTGAAAATATATGTATTAATAGTCTTTCAATGTGGTTATAATCATTCTTTGTGATTAATTTTGAATAAATAAAAGCATCATTTATTATTTTAATAATTGATTCATAATTAAATCCAAAGATATTATCCACATTATGCAATTCTTTTTGTTTTTCTTCAGTTAATGAAGATAAAAGATCTACTATATATTCCAAACATATGAGATATTCTCTTCTTGAGAAATTAACTGGTATTTTGATTATATTTGATTTAAGGACAGAATATTGAATTAATATTGTATAAATAACAGTGAAAAAAATATATAATTTTTTTAAATAATATGCACTTATATTTGTGATTTGAGAATTCATTAATTGATTAAAAAGATCAATAGGTGTTTCTTCAATTAAATCAATAATAAAATCTTTCATTTGTGTTAATATTAAAACGTCCCTATTAACAAAATAACATTGTGAATATAAATAAGTTGGGAGAATATTGTTATTATTCATAAATAATAGTAATTTAAAATTATCATTTAAGTTAGCGTTTTTATCTTTGATTTCTTCAATTAATTTCATTATAGAGTCCTTTACCATATTACAATTTTTAATAAAAACTACTCCACCTGTTTTCATACAGCTATGTATGGTATCCATTTCATTATTTGTAAATTCCAATTTAGTAGGTGTAATTTCCTTAAAGCTTACACCTTCATTAATAACCATATTTTCTTTATCTTCTCTTACATTAGTTGGTTTTAATTTTTTAAGATATAACTCTTTGATTTCTTTTTGATACATTATTTCTCCATTTTGTTTATCTATTATAATTATAGGCTTTTTTGTAATGTTTATATTTTTGAAAAAAACTTCTTCTAAATTTGGTGTCTTTTCTAATATAACTTCTATTTTTTTATCATTGAATTCTTCATTGTTTACTATGAACATATTATCTTCATTATTAATTATATCATTTATTATTGTAGTTATTAATGAATCACTTAAATGTGTTTTAATAATTGAGAAAAATGCAAATTTTGTAAAGGGGTTTATTGTACTAGATAAATATTCATCTGATACATTGAACTTCCTTTGGATTAGGAAATCATCGTCATCCAAAAATGATTCCCATTCTTGAGGATTTTTTTCAATATGGTCTAATATTATTGAAAAAACATATGAAGAGACATCATTTATTGTCTTAAGACATTTCCATTGAAAATCATTTATATGAGAAACAGGGGATTTAACACTTTCATTATCCTTATTACCAATATTTATATTTTCATCAGCATTATTATTGAAGTATATTCTGTTAACATTTTGGATGATATTTTTGAAATTTGAAGGGACTTCTTCTTTTTGTTTAAGGCCGAAAAATAATAAAAGTAATAAAAGATATTTTTGTTTATGTATATCATAAATTTGTGAAATTCTATTATATAAAAATATTACTAATTCTGGTGCGTTCTCTACTTGATATGTAGGATCTTCATCTTCAATTGATTTTTGTTTTTCTAATTGTTCTTCGAGGAGTTTTTGTTCATCTTTTTCTTCATCATTTTCATTCTCATTTTCAATTTCATGCTCTTCTTGTTGGTCAATATTATTTTCTTCTTCTTCGTCTTCTTCTTCTTTCTTTTTTGGTTTTTTCTTACTTGTATTAATTGTCTTAAATTTATTTTTATAAAATTCTTTTAATAAATCTGCTATGTATTCTATTGGAATTATGTATAAAATATCATAATCAAAAAATAAATGAAGTAATTTATATATTTGACTTCCATCATTACTTATACATTCAAATCTTTTTAATTGTTCTTTATATATTTCTATTCTTATTTTATTATTTTTAATTTGGCTTGAAATTGCAGTATGGGTGGATGTTTCTATTTTATATTTATCTAATAGATTTTGGTTAAAATCTAATTTATCTAAATTATATGATAAATCAAATTGCTTATTATAATTTAATATTTTCTTTTCTAATTCAAAAAGTCTAAACTCATCTTTATTTATATCGTTTTTTGTTTTTGTTAATTGTTGAAATAGCATTGGCTTTTGATTTTTGCATATTGATTTATAGATATAATCGTTTATTATATATCTAGGACAATTAAAATTAATTATATAACAGTTGTCAAAAGCCTTTGGGGATATTTTTGAATTGGGTTTAGATTTTATGAAATAAAGCTTAAATTTTGGATTTTTTTCCATTTTTTTGTTCTTGATAAAATAGCAGTTTTTTCCCCTTTCTGCATTATAAGTAAATCTTTCGAGTATTAAATTTTCCATAATATCATATATTCCTTCCTCACATTGTTCAATAAAAAGTACACTTCCATTTTTCATTGATGCCTCTATTTTATCAAACATTTCTCCCTGTTCATTTAAGCCGTTGTAATTAGTATTAACTATAACTTTAGGACTTTTTAATTCTAAAAATGTAGAAATAATCTCGGGACTCATATGTGTATTATCAATCAAATATGGAATTTTACTATTCATAACATACATCATAGTAAAATTATCAGCTAAAAATTCATTGTACATACCTATAGAAGAACAGAATTCATTATCTTTGTTGGAAGAATCTAATACTTCTAAAAATATAGAATAAATATCTAATTTTTTTATATTTTGTAATCCTAATTTTTCAGATAAAGAATATAAATAATCTTTATATCTTTTACGATAGTTATAACTTAAAGGAGCTGCGTAATATATATAACAAGAGATGACCAATAAATAAAAATCGAATTGTTCTAAAATAATATCAATATTTTCTTTCCTTTTTTTCCATATTTCTAATTTATCTGTGGCTATTGTAACAAAGGAATTAAAACAGTCAGTTAAAGCCTTTAATTTTAGTAGATGTCCATTTATATTAGACTTTTTAGTTTCAGTGTCATTTATTTTATTATTAATTTCAGATATATCATTATCAATAACACTTACTTGTTGTACAATATCTTTAACAACTTTTTGATGGTCTTCTATTTCTTGTTTAGTTTTATTTATTTCATCTATTAATTCTTTTTGATTATCATATTCATTATAATAATTTTTACACATATTAAAGAAATCGCATAAAGTTGAGCATAATTTAAAAGGTTTATTATATTTATTATCACCAGCATTAAATTCTGCACTATTTGTAATTTCTCTTGTAATATTCAAAAGTTTATCTTTGGTTTTACCTGGATTTATATTTATTAAATTTTTTAATATTTTTACATCTAAATTTTTTTTAATTATATCCCAAGAATCATTCGGTTCTCCTAAAGCTTCAAATATTTTTGTAAATATAAATTTTCCTAAATTAAACGAATCCCAAGTGTTTTTTATTTCAGTTATATCATTTTGATTAGCCTTATTTAATTGATTACATACTTTATTTATGGCTTGATCAAATGGTAATAAAATTGCTTCTAATTGATTTTGTTTATCTTTTAATTTATTATTAAAAGTACCTATTGTTTTATCCTCATTTTGTTTTTTGGTTCTCCATGTATTTTTTTCTCTTTGTTTTTCACCTAAAATCTTTTTTTCTTCTTCTATAAATTTGTCAAATTCTGCCTTTTTGGGATTTGTATCTTCGATATCTTTATCTGCTCTTTCTATTAATGATTTAACTTTTAATACTATATCAAAAGATTCATCATATTTTTTTTGTCTATCTAATAATATAGTTTTATATTCATTATATTTTGAACTGTAAAATTCGCATATATCACTGAAATTTTTCTGGCTAAGAGATAAATCAATATTTATCTTTTTACTAAATTTAAAATATAATTCACTTGTATAATTAAATATTTCAATTAGTATTTCTGATAATTTAGTTTTTATTTCTGGTTTTATTTCTAATTCTTTAATAGATATATCCATAAATGATGTCATATCAATATTTTTCCAACTATGGAAATAAATAGTTGAAGAATGTTTGGAAATTGAAGGATAGTCAATGAAAAATGTAAAGTATTCATCAGATTTTGGTACTAAATCAAAACAAAATGAAATATTTTTAGATAATCTTTCTAAAGTTTCTTCTTCAGTTATTTCTCCATGTGTTTGAGTATCTATAAAAACAAAATTATTTATTATTTCTTTTTTATCCAATAATTTTACTATAACTTCTCTGACATAAGTAGCTTTTATTGTAGAAGGAATATATAATATAGATTTTTTATTTCTATGTGTAACATTTACTAAAAATGGAATTATTACTTGATTAATGAATTGTTCATTTGTTTTAATAGTATCAAAGCAAAAAGAATTATCTATTTCAATTATTTCAGTTTCAGATATAAAGCATGCAAGCTCAAATAGACCCTTCTTTCCTGTGCATTCTTTTCCTACCAAAACCAAATTTTGATTCATTCTTTCTAAACTATCTAACATTTGTATAACACTTAATATATTTTTTTCAGTATTTTTTATATAATTTTTATCTTTTATATCTTTGGCCCTATAAAAAACATCTATTTTAGATTTAATAAAATTAATTAGAGTTGTTTTGTTATCAATAAAGCAAAATTCTTTTTTTAAATCAGTATTATCATTATTGAAATTATTATAATCTATGCAAAAGGCATAGCTTTCATTTTTATTCCATTTTTCATTAAAAACATCTTCATAAGTTAATTTATCTTGTTTAAAAACAGCACTATAAGCTTCGCATATTTTATTTCTGAATAATTCTATATCTGATTTTTTATTTAATCTACTCTCATATACAACGGAACTTTCATAAAAAAATATTTTTTTTAAATAATCGGGATAATCATTTTGTTTGAAAGCAAAATTATGCATAGATTGAATAATATTAATTACATCTCTTATTCCGAATTGTATATGTAATTTTTTTGGTTCTTGTCTTATTTCATTTTTTAAAAAGTTGTATAATTTCATACTAGCTTGTAAATATTGAGTAGCAGTGATTCCGGATGTATTAGGTATAAATTGTCTAAAATGAAATTCCAAAGAAGGTTTAAATATTGATATGAAATAATCATCAGAAGTAACAAAAGTGATTATTAATAATTGATTTAAATACCTATTAAATTCCTCATCATTAGGGTAGGATGTCAAATTTCCACAACAACATAAACTGAATTTTTTCAAAAATCTATTTTCATTATTTTTTGTATCATATACATATTTATATTGGGATATTTCTCTTAAAAATTCAAGTAAAGAAGATGTGCCATATTGATCTCTTTTATTATTCATATTTAGATCATCAATAAAAAGACAAGTTTGCTTTAAGAATTGATCTCCAAATAAATCTCTTTTTATAGTTGTTATATTTTTAAAAATATAATCTTCTACATCCTCTGGATTATTATAAAATGAAGATACCAACTTTATTTTCTTAATTTCCAATTCTTCTTCCTCTTTTTTATCTAAAACTGTATTTAATAAAAATGTTTTTCCACTATTTTCCTTTCCATTAAGATAAAATGCAATATTTAAATCAATTAATTTTTCGCATATCCAGAAATATGGAATAGTTTCTGTTGTATGTATAAATATCTTTCCATAATTAAATTGTTGTCCTTTATCAAAATTAATATTATAATAAGGATCTTTTAAAATATTTGTCCATAATTCAAAATCATTTGTATTTTCATCAATATAATAATCAAAAATAGGTCCTTTTAAATCATCTGCCTTAAAAATATCACTAATTAATTTTTCTACTTTTGTTTTTATTACGAAATTTGATAATAAATTAGCAGTCCATGCGCAACTAAATATAAACATAGATAAAGAGCATTTTTTAATTATTTCAATTTTAGGTGTTACATTGAAATTTCTTCTTCCAATTTTTACATCTTCGAAATTAAACATAGGGAATATTGAATCAAATATAGTTATTAAAGTTTTCATCATATAATTATTACTTAAAGTTACACTTTTCATATTATTATGCTCTATAAAGTCTTGAATTCTAGGGAAATAATTTTCGAATAATCCTCTAATATAATTCTTTAATGTTGCATTTTCAGTAACTTTGGGGTTAACTTCAACCCAATTATATAAAATGGATTCCCATCCGTTTTTTTCATATGAGCAATGGATAATGATTTGTTTTGTTAAAAATGAAGGTGGAGTATTTTTTAAATTAGCAGTTTCAAAAAATACTTTGAAATTATCTCTAAAATTAATTTTGTCCCCGTTTGCCAAGGCTAAAAAGTTTTCTTTATCATAAAAATTATTTATATATTCTAACCAAGTATCATCAATTTGAGCATCTAAAATTAAGCCTTTATATATCTTTTCTTTAATATTATCATTTTTATCTTTATTGAAAATTAACATACCTTGCTGTTCTTCTTCTTTTTGAAATTCTTCATCTATTTTTTTGAATTTTTTATCCAAAATTTCAGGTGTCAATTCCTCATCTTCTTCTAATTTTTTATATCCTATATATTCTGAATAATGTTGATTTAATTTTTCTAAATTTTCACTACTGTCTTCATCAAACATAGATATCATGTTATAAAAATAATTGTTATTGAACCTATATGCTCTTTCTAGTTTATTTTCAACAAAAAATCTATAAACGCTTTTACTTTTAGGATAAATCCTCATATTTAAAATTTTAGGAAATTTTGCTTTATCTAAATTGCATAAATGAACTGATACTTCATGTAATAAACTTAAAATAGTTGTCTTCCCTGAAAATGAAGGGCCGTAAATTACAAAACTATCAAAATTATTTATAGCATTGTATAGGTATTTTACTTGTTGTTGGAAATAATTATTATTTATTTTATATTTACTAAATTCTTCTCTTATAGCAGTAACTATTGTCTTTTCTTCTTCACTTTCAAACTTTTCTTCCTCTTCTTCATGGGTGTTACGGTCAGGTGGAAGATCTTCCTTATAATCTTTCATTAGGAACACCTCATTGATGAATTTTCTGAAATCTTCTTTTTCTTCTTCGTTTAATAAATCCAAAAATAATTCTTTAATTAAATTTCTTAAATATAATTTATAATTTTTTTTATCTATATTATTTATATTAAAATTTATATCATCAGTAATTTTTAATATAAATGTCATTATTAAATTTTGATTTTTCATTACTTTCATTTTACAAGAAACATAATTCATTATATAAAGAATTTTATTAGTAATTTCTTCATGTTTTTCAAAGCCGAAGTTGTTCAAAAATTGATTTAAATAATAATTATAATTCATTTTTGGTAAAGCTATTTGTCTATAATAATTTTTGATAATTTTGGGAATTGAATCACTTTTGAATGGAGAATAATAAGATAATTCTCTATAGAAGAATATATTCATTTTCAAAGTAGATTTCTCTTCACCACCTGAGAAGTCTTCTTCATCTACTCCACTAGATTGCATAATTCTATATATATCTGCAATTCTTGTGGCTAATATCTCTATTAAATCAAAGTTAATATTTTGACATTCATCTATACATAGCCAACATCCTGTTTTTTTATTGGCATAATAAATTTTATTAAAAGATTCTAAAGAAAAGTATGAAGTTGCATAAAAATAATTAATTCTTTTTCCGCATATATTTGCCAAAGTTCTTATGGTTTCTTTTTTTGTTCCGTTATTTAGTCCATATATCTGGAAAGGTTTTTTATAGTTGATTGCATGTGCGAAAGATAAATACATCCTTTCACTTTCTGACATAATTAAAAAAGTATTTTGTATTCCTACATATTCATATCCATATTCTATTGCAAAAGACATAAAATGCAACATAAATGAATCATTTTCTATTTTTGGACTTATTAATTTGGCGAAATTATAATCATTATATGAAGTTACATCTTCTCTTATAAGTGATTCAATGATAGTTTTTGAATAATTAAATAAGAATATTAAATTTATTAATGTCTTTCTTTTAGTATTTGTTATATCATCTTTTTTTAATAGATTAATAAATTCAACTATTTTATCATCTTTTATTTCATTATATAAATCAAACATTTTATCAAAAGCTTCATCAGGAATTAATAATGATTTTTCTAAATTATCCATAGTTAAATAAAACATGCAATTAAATATACCTTGAGCTAAATTATCTTTATTCATAATTAGTTCATTAATAACTTCTTTTGGTTTTTTATTACTTTTTGCTTTTTGGGATGTTTCGTATTCTTTTTTAAAAGTTTTAAAATTATCTTTTAATTTTCTTACTAAGCATCCTTCCAAGAATTCTACCAATTCTTTCAAAGTCCTATTTTTACCATATTTTATTTGAATTTCTTCATCATCTATAGTTGTAAATTTAATAAATTCATCTTGATCATCACCAATATTTATAATCTTAATCCAAGGAAACATCTTATATATCATCTTTTGTTTAATTTCTTTTGATTCTCTTTCTCTATAAATATCATTTATATCATTGTTATTTAAAGAATAAAATCTTGGTATTTCATTTCTTTTCATATCAAAAAATATAGATATTGCTTTATATTCTTTTTCATATGATTGTATTATTGAATTAAGTATACCCATTTGTTTATCATATACGTGGTCTAAAAATTTTTGGACACTTCTATTATCTTTCCAATTATTTAATAAATTTTTTTTCTGATTTTCACTTAATAATCTTTTATGTTCTGCTGGCATAGCTTTCATAAAATCTGTATTTTCCATAATACCAGTACTCTTTGCCACATATTTTTGATAATATATAAAAAATTGCAAAAATTTATAATATTTATTAAATTCTTGTGTTAATTTATTTAATTGTTCATATACACATCCAAAATATTTATTCAGATATATTTTATTCAACATTTGTAAGTTTTCTTCAACAAATTCAAATTCTCTTTCAAAATCTGCTTTATTATAAGTTGCCAAAACAGGTATTGGCCTTGGATAAAATGCCTCTTTTACTGTTTTGATTAAATCTTGTAATCTTCTTTCTTCATTTGCTCTAAAGTTAAGTTCTTTAATATCAGGAACTTTTTCAAAAATATCTTGTAAATTCTTTACCTGGTATAAAGTCAAAGGATGTTCTTCTTTAATTTCAACTCTAAGTAAATCTGTTAAAATGGTTAATAAATGTGGAACTAGTAATATATTTTGATTTTGTATGGCTTCTATCACAGGTACCAATTGCTCATATACTTGTACTTTTTTTTTGAGTTCCAATGGTACATGAGGAATATCTATATCAACAAGGGCAACTTCGCATAAATCTAACCATTTTTTTATTAAGCTTTTCATTTCATTTATATTTATTTTAAATACTTTTTCATTTTCCCATTCTCTTGTCTTATCTTGGAATTCTTTTACACTATTCCATAAATTCATTTTTAATTGTTGTTCATATACTAAATTATCCAAATTTTCAAAATCACTTTTCATTGTAATATCTAATTCCAAATCTTCTTCTTCTTGTTGATATTTTTCTTTCATCATTAAACATTTTTTAATTTTTAATGAATTTTCTTCTAAATAATCTATAGCATTAAATGAATCTTCATTGTATGTATTTAATACATCATTATTTAATTCACTCATCATATTTTTTATTTGATCATCAAATTTTTTAATTTCATTTTTTAAATCCAATCTAAATTGTTGTATATTATTATCAATAAAATAAGAAGTAGAATCTAATTTTCTATCATATCTTACAGATATATCTTTTAATTCTATAATTATTTTTGTATCCATTTCTTGTAATTTAATTTCTTTATTAGCATCTATAATTGTTTGCAAATCTAAAATATCATTAGACATATCCTCATGCAATTTTTTTTCTTTATTACAAGATTCAACTGCTTTTTTTAATTTAATAAAGCTTTCTATATCAGTAGGATTGACACTCAATTCATTTAAATGTCCATTCATCCTGTCTATAGAATTACGTACCTTTTCTGTTAAGACAAGAGGTATGACTTTATTCATTTTATCAATCCAAGTACGAGGAGCATTGGAAACTAAATCGAGTAAATCATCTAACTGGAATTCAAAAATACCTATATTAATAATTGGTTTTAGTTGTTTAATTGTTTTTTCTTTTTCATGAAATTCTTCTAATAAATTTTTTAATTCTGTTGGGGTTGCAGTTTTTTCTAATTCTGTAAAATTAATTTTGCTATTTTTTAAATAATTTTCTAAAATTGGTCTTAAAGTATCTACACATTTATTAATTTCTTTATGACAAAGTTCAAAATTATCTTTTAATGATTCAAATAAATTTTGTATTGATTCAGTTTCCTTAATTCTGGCATTCAAGTTTGAATTTTGATCAACACTTATTTCAAAAACTTCTTCAAAGCAAGACATGTATCTTGGAAATTCTTGAGGGTCTATGAAATTTTTTTTGTATATAACGCAATATATTGTTTCTTGAATAAAATTATCAAATAAAGATTCATATATTAATCTTATAGATGGATTATAATATATTTTTTCTCCCATACATAATATTTTAGTAATAATAATGGGAGGATCTATCCATTTATTAAGATAGCATTCATATAAACGTTTGAACTTTTTATCCAATAATTCTAAGGAATATTCTATTGCTTCAAATTTAGCTTCATTAAAAATATAATCCATTACTCTGATATATCTCAATAATTTTTTATAATGTGTTTTTCTTGTTGCGTCTTGTGCGTAGGGGATTGCATTTTTTATAAAATTTTGGATATTATTTTCAATGTTTTCAATTTTCTTTTTATCTTTTTGATCTTTTTCTTCTGTTCCACCGGCATTATTATTGTCATCTAAAGTTATTTTTTTTAATAATTTATATTCTTGATAAGAATTATTACATGCATTTGAAATTATATTTTTTGCTAAAGTTCTATAAGTATCTATTTTTTTATCTGTTGATACTAAATTTAATTTATGTAATTCATTAAATTGATTTAATAAGACTGAACCATTTTGCTTCATATCAAAAATATTAGTAGATTTCATTGCTTTTAAAGCATTTCTTGTATCTAAAATACCATTCAATAAATGCTTATCTATGAAAAAGAATTTTTTTTTTAATTTTTCAGTATAATATTGTCTTTTTGTTTTTTTATAAAATCTTCTCCAAGAATCAAATAATTTAGCATTTTTAAAATTCTTAAATAAAGGAATTTTCATTAATAATTTATATTTATTATAATTATCAATCCATTCTTGAATTGAATATACAATAGGAACACCTTTTTGATAATGTAAAACAGTATTTTTTGATATAGTAATATATTCTGAAATTTTCGGCTTTTTTTTTATTGGTACTAATTTTTTTTTGTTCATACTTTGTAAAGTATTATTTGATATTTTAGCTTTATGATTAATTTCTTGATAGGAGCATAAAATATAATCTACAGGCCCTCCAACTCTTTTAGCATATAAAAAGTCATTATCTTTTAAATATAAATGTTTATTAAAAGTAGAGAAATCAATTAATTTTGAAGGTTTTTTAGGTTCTAAATTAACTTGGGGAGTAATAACCTGAGTTAATGCTTTATCATCTTTTGGTTCATTTACTTTTGTGGTTATAGCTTGTTTGGTTTCAGGTTCTTCTGTTGTAATTATAGCTAATTCTTTAGGCTTTTCTCTCCTAAATTGAAAAGTCATTAAATTTCTATCCATTTTTTTATTCAAAGCCTCTAATTCCTCAGTGGGATAAGAAATAAAATTATTTTGGGTATTTTGAGAAGATAAATAACTTGAAGGCATTGTAAGTCCTAAGTTATGTACATTTTCTTTAACATAAATAGATTTAATTAATTTTTCACCTTCTTTTCTTATTTTTTCCTTATCAAAATTAAATTTCCTACTTGTAGACGTAAAGGCCAAACCCTTTTTTATATCATCTTTAATTTTAAATTTATTTCTATCAACAAGGACAGGAAAATGAATCATATCACCAATATCATCTGGTATATTTTTAGCAGTTTCCCAATTTTGTATAATTACACTACCTTGGGTTTTGTTCATATTAGTTAAGTTGTTCATAGTCATGCCCATATTTGGAAGAGAAACTTGGATTTCCTCGTTCTTTTTTGATTGATCATTTTTTATTCGAAAACCCTTATTTCTTGTATGTGAGGTTTTAAAATTGAAACTTTCTATTGGGTCAAGATAAAGTTTACTTACAAAAGATTTTTTTTCGGGGTTTAATAGTTGGTTATTGTTTAAATTGTTTGTACTCATTAAAGGGTTGTTTGAAGTGTTATTCATTTTAAGTTATTAATTAAAATTTATTATTTTCAAATGAATAAATATTATTATTTATTTAAGATATAACTTGAATTTTATTTTTAATTTTAAAATTTAATTTAATTTCATTTTTTAAATCCAATCTAAATTGTTGTATATTATTATCAATAAAATAAGAAGTAGAATCTAATTTTC
>JAJJLS010022739.1:0-14092 GCA_023783355.1 Polyplastron multivesiculatum
CCCCAATCCCCAATCCCCAATCCCCAATCCCCAATCCCCAAAGAAATATTTTATTCTTTTTAAACTGTTTAATTAAAAAAAATATAATCCAAAAATATAATATTATAAATTTAATTTAAAAAATTTAAATTAAAATTTTCATAACTTAATGGAAAAAAACAAATTAGTAAATAAATTGTATATAAATCCTCTAGAAACTATAACTAGTAACTGGGGGAAAACCAAAGGATTTCGTTTAAAAGGAGAACTTCAAGAAAATAAAAATGTCAATATAGCCTTAAGAACTCTTCCTGCTTTAAGATCACCTACTATGGGTAATGTAATTATTCAAAATTGGGAGACAAAGAAAGATATTCCACCTGATATAGGTGATTTAATTCATTATCCTGTTCTTATGGATAGAACAAAATATAAACAAACAGCAGATAATTTTGCAAAAACTATTTCAACTATGAAAAAAACTGACTTTTCTAAGGAGAAAATCATAAAAGATGGAGAATTATTAATTAAAACGGTATATAATAATGAAAATTTAAAGAATAAAACATTAATGAATTACCATCATAAAGTTAATCCAATTAATACTAATAACGATGAAGTAATAATGGCTAGTGTTTTTGATGATTTGAATGCGGGTGAGAAAAAAAAAGCTAATGAAGAAGAGTTAACTTTTAGAAAAAATAGAAAAAATTATTTTAAAACTGATAGTTTAATGAAAAAATCAAATACTATATCTGATATGACTACTGAAGATTTCTATTTTGGTAAAACAAAAACAAAATCACAGAGAAAAAAAAGTAAAAATAAAATAATTGATTTTTCCACTTTTAATAAACATTTATATTTACATGACAACGATTTTTTATATGCCAAAAGAGTTGGAGGCCCAGTTGATTATGTTTTATGTACATATCAAGATATTAATCAAAAGTCAAAATTTAGCTCCATAAAAAATAAACATTTTGGATTTGGAACAAAAAAAAAGTTACCTTCTATAGGTAAAAAGAGAAAAAATTTAGAATATATAACTATATCAAAAAATACTATTTTACATTATCAAAAAGGTGGAGCACCTTGTGTTTACTCAATTCAAGAATGGAAAGAAAATTATGAAAAATATAAAGAACTTATGCAAATTTCATTATTTAAAAATTTTAAAAATGCTAAATTATTTGATTTATGGAGAAGATTTTATAGAAAAACAAAAAGACAATATTATACCGAGAAACTAAAAAATAAATTATTTTTAATTGATAAAAATTTATTAGAAGGAATAATAACTTCAAGAACTTTATTAAAAGAAATGAAATCAAATAATATATTTCAATTAGAATTAAACAATGGAGCTGTTCTATTAAATCATTTTAATGATTTACATAAAGAAAATTTAGTAAAAATTGATCAAAAAATCAATAGTTATAGAAATAAAGTTAAAAATATAATTAATGAATCATGCAATAAATCTTATCAAGAATATAAAGCAGTAAAAAAAATAACATTAGATGATAATATAATGACTGGCCAAAAATCGAAAAAAACCATTTCAGTTAATAATATAAATAATAATAATAATATTAACAATAATAATGATTTAAACAATAATAATTATTTAAATAATAATAATGATATAAATATTGATAATAATAATAATACAAATAATAATAATAAGAAAAAGGTTGGAGATGGTTCTGAAATACAAAACTTTATAAAAGATGCTATTCCCTATGCTCAAGATGCAACAAGAAAAACTCATTATAAAAAATTATTAAAATATATTAGGGTAATGGATTATATTTTTAATGAAGCAAAATTTGATGTAATTGATTTTTCTTTAGATATTTTAGAAAAAAGGTTTAAAAGACTATATACTTGTTATGTAAATAAATGGGTCGATTCTCCAATTATGATTACTAAAATTTTATGTATGAATGGAAAAATATTTTATAATCCTGGGATAAGGGCAATGAATGAGGCTATCTTTGATAATTTTATTCAAGAGACTATATATTGTGTAATTTATAAAAAGAATTTTGTTGATCCACAAGAATTCCCCAGATATATGTCTTGTTTCGAAGAAGTATTTGATGTAAATGTTGATCAAAATACTAATCTTAATATGAGATTAAAAGAACAAAAATGCATAACAGATAAATTTGATTCACTTAAAAAGCATTTTGAATTATGTCATATGGGAATAGAGGAATGTGTTCAAAATTTAATGCCTATTTTGGAAAATTATAAAAAATATGAAAAAATTAATTTCCAAGAATTAGAAGAAAATGGCTCACCTTTATATTTAAAAGATTTATTGACTGAATTTCATGAAGAAGAAAAAAAAATTAAATTATTAAGACCAATTATAAATATAGGTATTTTTGAATTTCAGTTAGATGATTTATTAGAATTAGTGTCTGATGCCCCAAAAAAATGGATTGAAAGAATGAAAATAGTTGTCCCACATGTATATCTTTCAAAAGTTAAAAAAAATATTCAAAGAATGAATGCACACTTAACTAATTTAAATGTAAATCCAAATGATATAGAAAGTTTTATAAAATTAAAAAAAGCCGTTGAGGCATGTAATAAAGAAAAACAATTACATGAAGATTTAGGAAATGAAATAATTGATTTACAAACTCTTTTAGAAGCAAATAAAGATATAAAAATACCTGAATATGATTTAAAATCTGTTACGGAATTAAAAAATGTAAATGTTGTCTATGATAGAAAGTTAGATAGTACTTCATATTTTATAGATAATAATATTAGTCAATTTAAATTAGATTTAAAAAATCAAATTACAAAATTTGATAATTATATAAAAACTTTAAATACTGATTTAAATAATGATATTTTAAATACTTATACAGAAGATACTTATAATGCTATTGATTTTTTAGAAGAAAATTCATTAAAAATAAATAAATGCTTAAGCATGAAAGAAAAATATCAACAACAAGAAAATGATTTAGAACTTGATGTAACAATGAAAAGTAATTTTGAGAATTTGGAAAATTTAGTCTATAATCAAGACTTGAAAATTAATTTATGGAAAAGTATTAAATATTTTCATGAAAAATCAAAGGAATGGGAAGATAAAAAAGTATTAAATGTAAATTTACCGGAAATGACTAAATTAATCAAGGAATGGTTAGATCTATGCAAAGTTGCTATGGTTGATATAGATTTACCTCAAGTACCTTTAGAATTTAAAAAAAGAGTTGAAAATTATGAAAAAATTATACCTATCTTAGAGACAATTCAAAATGAAAATGTAACAAAAATTGACTCATTAAATTCTTTATTATGTGAATTATTATATAATGAGCATAAAACTGAAGAACATGTTTTAAATTGTGGACAAATTTTAGAAAATGAAAATATAATAAATAAAATACCAGAAATAAAGGAATTAAATATTAGAGGAAATGAAGAAAAAAGATTAAAAGATTTAATAAAAGATACCAGTGAAAGTTTTTATCCAAGGAGAATACCTATGGCATATAATAAAGAAGATTTTGAAAGAGAATTTGAGTTTGTTGAAGAAAATTTACGAATGTTAAATAAGATATATTTAAATAGATATTGTGGATGCATTTTACAAAGATTAGAAAAAATAGTAGGTGATTTTATTAAATATCAAAATTTTTTGACAAATTATGAAATTTTGCAGAAATATTTAGTTAAATCAGAAGGAATTTTAGATAATCAAGAGTTTTTAAAAGATAATCCAGCAGAACACAAAAAATTAATGAATGAAAATTTAAAAAAAACATTATTTAATATATGTAAAGATAATAGAATTATTCAAAGATTTTTTGAACATGGATATGAAAAAGCAATTACTGTCATTAACTCAATTATATCATCATATGAACAAAATTATAAAGCTATATATTCATTTTTAAATAAAAAAAGAAAAGAAACTCCTAGATTTTATTTATTATCAAATGATGATTTAAATGAAGTATATCAAGAAAAAGATTCTATGAAAGTAAAAGAAAAAATGATTTTTAAAATATATCCTTGGATAAAAAAAATACATATAGAAGATGAACAAATTAGTCTGACCACTATCGATAATGAAAATATAGAATTAAAATTATTAAAAAGTCATGCTTTAAAAGACTTAATAGAATTATTAGATACATTTTTAATTAAAAAATTAAAAGAAAATTTTAAATCATTTAAAAAAGAATATGAAAATGCTATTAAATCCAAAAGTAATAAAAATATAAAAAATTTAGCCAATATTTTAATTGATAATAAAGAATATTTAGCACAAGGTGCCTTTAATAGTATGTTTTTTTATATAATGGACATTTTAGAAAAGGCATTAATTAACCAAGATGAAGCATTTGATAAATTATTTGATATATATAATGAAATAAAAGAAGAAAAAATACCAGCTTTTATAAATAAATTAAAGAGCGATAAAATTGATTCTTTACAAAAAAGAATTACAATAAATCTTATATCACTAGAAAATTTTTCAAAAAATATAATAGAAAATTTAATAAGAGAAGATGTTACTTCAATTAATGATTATAATTTTGCTAGATTAATTATACCAAAAATAGAAAATGATACATACATGTTACATTTTTTATCTTTTGTATTAGAATATGGATTTGAATATACAGGCTTCCAAAGTAATTTTTTAATTTTACCTGAATGTGAAAAAATGTATATTACTTTTTCTAATGCTATTTATTATAGAAAGCCCATGCATATATATGGCATACAAGATACAGGAAAAAAAGAAATTTTGGAAGTTTTTTCAAAATTATGTGGAAAAAGAATAAATTATATAAATTCTACTTCAAATTATGATATAATATCTTTTAACAAAGTATTAAATGCAAATATTAAATATGGTTCATGGATTTGTATTGATGAAAGCCAAAATATAAAATATGAATTATTAGAAGTGTTGAGTGGACGAATAATGGAGATATATAGAATTATTAGAGGAGAAATTGAAGATGAAGAATTTACAGAAATTGGAGATAAACTTCAAAATGCTAATTCATTAAAAAATACAAATATATTTATATATAGAGATTTATCTTACAGTTATCCTTTTGATAAAAGTGACATACCAAAAATTATAAAAAATTATTATAGACAGATTGCCATGCCTAAAATTAATATGAAAATATATTTACTTGAAACTTTTCTTAATTTAAATATAGAAAACCCTCAAGAAATTTCAAATAAAATACTATATATAATTAATTATGCAAGTAGTACATTATCTATATTTAAAAATAAAAATATTCAAATGATATTTATATCAAATATCGTCTCTGCTATCATAAAAAAGTTAATAGAAAATAATTCAGAAAACTTAGAAATAAACGTATTTTTAAAAAATTTAATTAGAAAAAGGTTCGAACAAATATTAAGTGGAGATGAACTTGAAGATAATAGAAAATTTTTAAATGAAGTATTTGAAATAAAAGAGTATGCAGAAGAAACAAAGGCTTTTAAATTTGAAGACCCACGAATTGAAGAAGTAATTAAAAAGGAAATTTCAGAATTAAAAATTAATTCAACTAATTATGAAAATAAAATAAATTTATTTTATTCAGCTATTAATCATTTTAATAATTTTGTTTTAGTCGGGCCACCCTTATCAGGAAAATCAAATCTAATTGCAATAATTAATATTATTTCAAAAGAATTAAATAATAAAAATAAAAATAAATATCCAAAATTTATAAATGTCAGGATTTATCCAAAAACTAAATCACCTGAAATAATTTTTTCTGAAAATACAATTTCTAAAGCTTATAGAAGTGATAATAATTATTTTTATAATATGTTATATTTATTTAATGAGGAAAATGAAGAAATGGTTAATAAATTAAATATATATTATAATAATTTATTGAAATATAAATTACCAGAAAATGAAGAGGAATTAACACCTGATAAATTAAATGGAATATTTAAAAAAGTTGAAGAAAAAGAAATTATTATAGATGAAAATAGTTCTATATCATATCATAAAGAAGAGGAAGAAAATGAAAAAAAAAGAGAAAAAAAAACCAAAATTATTATTTTTGATGGGTCTATTGATGATACCTGGATTGAATATGTGAATAATATTTCTGATAAAGATAATTTTTTAACATTGTCCAATGGATATAAATTAAATTTTAGAGATAATATAAAACTATTTTTCGAAACGACAAATTTGAAAAATACACCCCCTTCATTTTTATCTAATCAAATGATTATAGCATGCTCTTATGAATATTTTACTTGGGATGTCATTTTATATGAATGGATTGAATCAAATCCAAAAATAATTGAAAATAAAACATTAAAAAATTATTTACGTGGTTTATTCGAAAATTATTTCCCTAAAATTTATGAATTTTTAGAACAAAATAAAAGTAAAAATATAAATTTAAATTGTAATTATGCTATGCAATCATTAATAAATATATTTGACTCAATATTTCCTATGTTTAATTTTGAGGATGTAAAAATAGGTAGAAAAAATTTCAATGTTATTCCAAAAATAGAATTAATTAAGAAATGTACTTTATCAATATTTATTTTTTGCTGTACATGGACTTTAAATCTATTATCAAACTATGTTATTAAAACCAAAATAGAAAAATTAATAAGTGATTTATTTAAAGCTGATGATTTAAAAGGCCCTATTTTTGATTATTATATAGATGAAGAAACAAATGATTTCGAATTATGGACTAATTTATTAAAAAATCCAAATTATAATTCATCTTTTGGTGAAAAAAACCAAAAATTTTATTATGGGAAAATATTTGTTCATACTATAGAGACTATTCCATATACATGGATATGTGAAAAATTAATTGATAATGATAAGCCGTTTTATTTTAATGGAAAAGATGGAAGTGGGAAATCTTTTCTTTTAAATACATTATTTAATAAAAAATCAGAAGAAGATATGGAAATAAAAAAATTGAAAATTTCAACTTCTTATTATACTCAACCGGAAGAAATTGAACAATATATTTTTAATAAAATTTTGCCAATAAAAAGAGACTTATATGGAGATAAATATATAAAACAAATATGTTTATTTGTGGATGATTTAAATATGAATATAAATAAAGATAAATATGGCACTTCTTATTTATTTGAATTTTTAAGAGAAATTCAAAGTGATAAATTTATATATAACAATAAAAATAATCAAATAAGATATCTAAAAAAATTTAATATATATGGTTGTGGAAATATTTCATCATATCCATATGATGATGAATTTAATAGATTTATATCTAAATTTAATTTAATAACTTATTCTACTAATGATGATTATTATCTTCTAATATTTAAACCATCATTTGAATTTCATCTAAGACAATATATTCCCAACACCTCTGGTGTTACATCAACTCAATATATTCAGGTTTTGCTTAAATTAAATCAATTACTTAAAAGTTCAATAAAAAAAATACCATCAAAATTGCATATATCATTTAATATTAAAGATGTTGTTAATATTTTACAATCTTTTCATATATTTGTATTTAAATCAGGAAGTGATTATCCTGAATATTTAAAAAAATTATTTTTTTATGAAAGCTATTTAAATTACGGGAATAAATTGAATAAAAAAGAAGATCTTGAATTATTCAAAAAAATTATATGTGATGCATATAGTAGTATATTCAAACAAGACAAAACAAAACCTGAAGAAATATTTAATGAAAATTGGAAAAAAAATGAATCTTTTATTTTTTGTAAAGATTATAATAATTTTAACAATGATAATCAAGACTTAGTTGAAGAACATTGCTATTTAAATAATAAAACAATATTAATAGATTTTATAAAATCAAAAATTGATTATTTTTATAGGGCCAAAGATATAACCGATAAAAATTATATTAAAATCATAGACGAAAATTTTGAGACAATAATTAAAATTTTAAGAATTTTAGAGAATAATTCTCAAAATTTAATATTACTTGGAATGGAAAATACATCCAAAAGGCCCTTATTGCATTTTGCTTCATATATAGCTAATATTGATTTTAATGAAATTGATTCTAGTTATGGAAATGAAATATTGAAAAATAAAGATTTGTTTATTGAAACTCAAATTAAACCATTTATAATGAAAGCTGTACAGATGGATAAAAAGTCAATTTTATATATATCTCACAATATTAAAGTTAATTATGTATTTGAAACAATCCATAAATTAATGGATTTAAGGGAAATTCCAAGTAATTTTAATTTCTTTGAAAATATTGACGAATTGGAAATGAATGAAAACCAAATAATTGAAAAATTAGAAAAAAATATATCAATATGCATAGATATAAACTACGGAACAAAACAATATATGAAAGTATTTTCAAAATATTCAACTATAGTAAAAAATTCGAATGTAATTTATTTACAAAGCTGGAATATAGATGATATGAAAGCATATTATAATATTTCAATAAAAGAAATAGAAAATTCTTTCGCTGAAAAAATAAAGTCTAAATTATCAGATATATTAATTGATATATATAATTATTCACAAAATTTATATGACAATTATTATATAAAATCAGGAATAAAATTATATCTTGACATTAAAAATTATAATAATGTTTGCGAATTTTTTAGTTCAAAATATAAAGAGTATAAATCAATTTTAGAAGAAAAACAAAAAAAATATAATGATGGAATTAAAATGGCTGATAGAATAAAAGAATTGTTAGATAATATAAATAAAGAAATGGAAGATTCAGTCCCTAAACAAGAAGAGTTTAAAAAACAATTAGAGTCCAAGAAGGAGAAAAAAAATACAAAAGTAAAAGAAAAAAATATATGTAGAGCTAATAAACAATTAGAAGATAAAAAAACAAAGGAATTAACAAATAAAAAATTACAAAAAGAAATGGATTTAGAAGATAAATTAGCCCCAAGTAAGGAAGGTATAACTAAAATACACTCAATAATAAATAAAATAAATCTAAATGATATAACAGAAATAAGAAACACATGGGAATCATTTAATTTTGGTAAATATTTAATATATAAATTATTTGATTTATTCGATAAACCACACTCAGACTGGGAAAGTACAAAAAGAGCATTGGAACTAGAAACATTGAGAGCTTTAGTAAATATTAATCCAAAAAATATTAAAGAAAATATGAAAAAAAAATTATATGATATAGTTAAAGAAGTAGTGGGTAATCCAGAGTTTAGTTCCGGTGAAAATAAATATCAAAAACCTTTTAAAATATGTGGTATATTATGTGATTATTTTTCTGCATGGAATAAATATTTTAATCAGAATGAAGTAAATAAAGATTTAATTAATGAAATAAATGAAATAAAAAATGAATTAAATTCTCATGAGAAAACAAAAAAAGAAATTATTGAGGAAGGAAAAAATATAGATGATGAAATTATAAATATAGAACAAGAGATAAGAGAATTAGAAACAAGAAATGATAATATAAATCATCAAAAATTAAAGCTTAATGCATTAAAGATATGTTTTAATGAATATTATACATTAGTTGAAGAAAAAATCAATGTATGGAAGAATAAAAATTCTATAATTAATATTATTTTATATAATTTCGATTTTTATTTAATGATTATATCATGTTATTTGATCTATGCTGCACCATTAAATAAATTTTATCGAAATCATTTAAAAAAATATTTATATTCATTATCTAAACAATTAGAATTAGAAAATATAAAAGAATTTTCCATAAGTGGTATAATACTTGAATTTTTAGATAAAACAGGTAAGGATAAAATCTTTTGTTCTTCAGTAAGTCAATATTCAGAATTTTTAGCTGATAATTTTACAATGATATATATAATGAATAATAAAATACCTTATTTAATAGATTCCAAAAGAATAAGTCATATTATAATTTCTAAATTTTTAAATTTAAAAACTGAAAAGAATATAATTAAAACAAATTATAATGATATAAATGATATAGGGGATATGTTTGACAAAATTGAAATGTGTATGAAAAATGGAAACGAACTTTTTATTGATCAATGTGAAGAAAATATTTATGATATTTTTGAAAATTATATTAATGAAAAATATGGATACAATGCTAAAACACAAAAAAAATTTTATATTATAAAAAATAAAAAATTGGATAAGCATGAAAATTTCAAATTATATTTAATTAATTCAAAGAGTTCTTCAAAAATATCACCAAAAGCATTTAGAGATTGTTATGTCATTAACTTTAATTGTCCATCTGATGTTATAATTGGATTAATTTCAGACAAATTATGCACAGAACAAGATCCAGATGTATATCAAAAAATAAATAAAAATAAAATAGATATTAATACATATGAGTTTAAACTATTGGATCTTGAAGATAAAATATTGAATTATAATAAGCAATTTGATCTCAGTGGTAATTTGGATAAATTAGATATGAATAAGGAATTATTAGAAAAATATAAAATAGAAATACATAATTATGAAGATATAGTAAATGAATTAGAAAAATCTAAAAAAATCTTAGCACATGATTTTTCTGAATTATTCAGATACCAATGTATTTGTACAGATTCTACACAAATTTATAAATGGTGTTCAAGATTATTCCCTTTAAATAATTTATATATATTCCCTATTGATTATTTAAGTGATTTAGTCAAAGAATTTTATAAAAAAAAGTTCGGAATATATAAAGATCTTAAAGAAGAAGCAAAATTAAATGAAAAAAATAATGAATATGATCAATCAAAAAATGAAAGTGTTAATGGACAAGAAAAATCCATAAATGAATTAAATCAAGAAGAGGATATTGAAGAAGAGGAAATCAAAGAAAATGAAAATTATATACCTACCTATACCTCTGATAACTCAATAGAATTTATATTATTCATATATAATAATATTTCTCAAATATATGAACCAAATAAAAGGAAGCTATTATTATTAATATTATTACTTAATGCCTTGAATAAAAGAGAAGATAATTCTAATACTTTTAAACAATTATTATACGAAACTTATAGAATTTATATTAAAGATACTGTGAATTCAGAAAAATATAATTATAAATCTCCAATTAAAAATATTTCAGACAAAATATGGAATACATTAAAACAAATAAATGAAACATGTTCATATAGTTTATCCCTATTTTTAGATGATATGGAAAATAATAAAAAAGAATGGGAAATATATTTAGATAATGATGATATCTTGGTGTATTCTAATTTTGTTTTAACTAATGAAAATTTAGAAAGTTGTTTTACTCCTTTAACAAAATTTGCATTTTTTTCAATAATAAAACCATATTTAGGACATTCATTAATTAATATTATAATAAAAGATATTTTAACTAATGAAGAAAATTATCAAAAAGAATTATGCCTAAATAATAATATGGAATATTCGGTAAATTTAAAAATAAATCAAAATAAATCTTTAAGCGATTTATTTAAAGAGAATATATCTATAAACAAGAAACCAATATTAATGTTCGAGGTAGAAAATGGAAATTTATGTTTAGAAAAAGAACTAAGAGATTATTATATAAAAAAAATGAAAGCATCTAATTCTGATAATAATAACAACAATAATAATGTCAAACCTGAAGGAAATACAAACGAACATCAAATTAGCTGTAAAGAAATAATTCCAAATAAAATGGAATTATCCAATGTAGAGTTAGAAATGATTCATAATTCAATGAGGATTGGGGGTTTAATTGTTATTAAAAATTGTTTGTTAATTCAAGAATCTATAATAAAATTATTAGAAGAATTTCAAGATAGAAATACTATAATTAATGAAAACTTTAAACTTATTTTATTAGTAAAAAATAATAATTTACTCCCAAAATTTTTATATACTTCCACAAATATTATTCATAATGATTTCATTATGTTTAAACAAATGAAAGAATATATAATTAATTTAATAATAGAAACTCCAATCGATTTATATAATAAATTTATGAATTGTGAATTACATACTCTTATTATGTTTCATATGAAAAAAATATATATTTATTTCATTATTATTAATGCAGTATTAGTTCAATATTCATATATTAATTCTAAAATTTATAAAATACCCATTGATTTTTGCAAAAAAGATTTTATTATAAGTTTGAAATTTATAGACCAATATATATCATCAATAAATGAAGAAAGAATTAAGGCTTTATTGGATCCAGATAATAATTTTGGATTCAACTTTGATTCAATTATAAAAATAACTTTAGATAATTTTGTAAGTGTAAGGCTAATATATAGGGAAGATGAAGAAAGTGTATATAAGATGCTATCACAATTTTTTGATGGAGAACAATTTTTGAGAGACAATAATAATTATTTTAATTATAATGATTTTGTTGTACCAAAATTAAATGAAAAATTATATCCAAAGAAAAAAGATATTCAACCTCATGATGAGCATATTATTTCTAGACATAGCAATAAAGCTATATCAAGCATTAATTTTAATTATTATATTCCTAAAAATGCAGTTGTTGAATTATTTGAAAAAATATCAGATGAAAAATATTATAATTTATTATATGGGGTATCACATGAAATGATTAATGGCCATACAAGCAAAATAATTTATGATTTCTATAATATTTTTTGCAAAAATAGTACAAATGAAACATTTGATTTAAATAATACAAATATTACTTCAATAAAATTACCTGAAATATTTAATTTAAATACCGAAAAAATTTTACAAATTTTGGAAGAAGTAAAGAAGGCATTACCAGATCAATTGACTACTACTGATGCAAATCCTATTTTATTTAAAGTTAATAAATTTAATGAATTATTCAATCCTTTGGATAAATGTTTACAAAAAGAAATAGATAGTTTTAATTTATATATTAATAAAATATCAGAAGATATAAGTAATATTTCATTGATATTACAAGGTGATATGATGTTAAATGATAAATATTATAATATTTTATTGAAACTCAGTAAAAATTTAGTCCCAAATAATTGGAAAAAATCAAATTTATATCAAGATTTATCCATAGAAAAATGGTTAAATAAATTTAAATATATTTACAAAACAATGAATAACTGGATAAATGATGGTACATTACCTGTATATGATTTATCTACATTTTTTAATACAAAATTATTCATAATAACTTTACCTATTTATTTCCAAAAAAAATTACAAGAAAATAATTCAGTATCTTCTGATAAAATTATTATTGAATATCAATTAACAAAATATGAGAAAATAGAAGAAATAAATGACACTATTTTAGAAAAAATAAAAAAACAAAATGAAAATAAAGATTTCTTATTAATAAAAGGATTAATTTTAAAACAATTTGAAAGTTTTTATGAAAAGGAAAGCAAAGTATATCAGGAGAATATAGAAAAAAAAGAAATGGAAGAATTACCTATTATATTGGTTACTTATTCAATTAATTCCTTTGAAAATTTCAGAGAAATGCAAATAAATAAAGAAGAAGAAAATAATGATGATGAGGATGAAGAAGATATTATTAATAAAAATATAAGTAGTAAAAAATTAGAAATAAATGTTGAAAAAAGTTTATCTAAATTTGAATCAGAATCGCAAGTAAAAGAATATGAAGATGAAGAATATGACCAAGTACCTGATGAAATAAGTGAAATAAGTGATAAACAAAAAAAATCTAAATTCATTCATAGTAAAACAGCTGATTATAAAGATAAAACCTCTCAAAAAAATTCAGCAAATTTGGTTCAAAAATATAAATATTTTAAATTTAAAAAATATTGTAAAATTAATGTGCCTATTGTTGAAACAAATGAAAATGATATTTATGGAATAGATGAACCTTTGGGATATATAGAATTGAAATTTAAATGTGCAAATGATAAACAAGAAGAATATTTTATCAATAATAAAATACATATAGATATTGATAATTAATATTTATTAATATTATTTTTTATATAAATTATTTAAGATTAATATTAATAAATTATTTTTATTATTAATATATTCTTTCTATTTTATTTATTATATTTATAATACAAAAATTATATTTTTTGGTTTTATAATATTTTAAATATATTATTATAAATGGGGATTTGGGGA
>JAJJLS010022740.1:0-14072 GCA_023783355.1 Polyplastron multivesiculatum
AAAAGAGTTGGAGGTCCAGTAGATTTTGCATTATGTTCTTATCAAGAAATAAATAAAAGACTAAAATTTGATTTTGCAAAAATTTCAAATATTCATAAGAATAATAATAATATTATAAGTAAAAATGTTGAATATATAACTATATCTAAAAATACAATTATTCATTATCAAAAAGGTATACCACATTTATATAGTATTGGTGAATGGACAAATAATTATATTAAATATAAAAAATTATTAAATATACCATTATTTAAAAATTTCAAAAACGCTGGTTTATTTGGTTTATGGAAAAGATATTATAGAAAGAAAAAAAGAATATATTATACTGAAAAATTACAGAAAAAATCTTTTTATGTCGATAGAAACTTATTAGGTGGAATTCTAGAAATAAGAAGATTATTTAAAGATATGACTACATATGATTTATTTAAATTAAATTTAAGTTCTCCAGTTTTCTTAAATAGGTTTACACAAATTTATTTAGAAGGCCTTAAATTAAATGATAAAAAATTAGAACAATTTAGATTAAAAGTAAAAAAATTATTATCTTATGCCTGTTCACAATCATATAAGCAATTTAAAATAGCAAAAAATATAACTTTAGAAGATCCATATGAAGAAAAAGAAGACTTAGAAATGGAAAGAAAAAAGAACTCTCAATTATATCCAAAAAATGAAAAAGAACAAGATGAAGATAAGGATAAAGATAATACAGATAAAAAAAATAAAAAAGCTTTAGAAATTAAAAAGCAAAAAGATGATAAATCAAATTTAAAAGCATTTTTAAAAGATGCCATTCCATATGCTCAAGACGCAACCCGTAAGAGGCATTTTAAAAAATTACTAAAATTTATTCGTTTAATAGATTTTCTTTTTAATGATACTAAATTTGAATTAATAATAAATTCATTAAGAATATTAGATAAAAGATTTAAACGTCTATATGATTCATTTGTAAATAATTGGGTTGATAGTCCTTTAATTACTACAATGGTAGTAAATTTAAGAGATAAAATCTCATATGCACCTTCAATAGAGTTAATTAGTGATTCTATTTTTGAGCATTTTATACAAGGAAATATTTCAGCAGTAATAAAAGTTAAAAACTTTATAGATCCACAAGAATTTCCTCAATATATGGTATGTTTTGAAGAAGTTTTTGATGTATCTGTAGACCAAAATGGCTCTCTTTCAGGAAGAATAAGAGAAGATGATGATTATCTGGATTTAAATAATTCTATAAAAAGTTCTTTTGATAAATGTAGAAATGCTTTAGATGATGCTGCCCAAGATTTAACACCTTCTTTGGTAAATTATAATAAATTTACAAAAATTAATTTTAATAAAGTAGAAGAAGAGGCAAATCATACTGAATTAAATGATTATATATTAAGTTTTAAATCTGAAGATGATAAAGTTAAAAAATTAAGTAGAAAAATAAATATAGGTATTTTTGAATTTCATTTGGAAGATTTCTTAAATCAAATTATTGGAACGCCAATTTCTTGTTTAACAAAAATATATGGAATTATTCCTAAAATTATGGTTAGAAAAGTAAAAGAATTAACAGAAGAGATTGATAATAGTTATAATAAAATAAATATCATAGTTGCTCCTGGAGATGTAGAGGCTTTTATTAAATTAAAAAAAGCAGTTGATAGTTGTACAGTAAAAAGAAACCAAATAGAAGATGAAATGGATGAAATTAGAGAATTGAATAATATAATAAATAATTATAAAGAAATAAAAGTGGAAGATTTTGAAAAAAGGAAGTACGATCATTTAATTAATATAAGAACTAAATATGAAAGATTTTTGGATTCTATGATATATTTTGTAGACCAGAACATTAAACAATATAGATCTGAATTAATGGTAAAAATAAAAAAATATGATGAAATGCTAAATAAAATTCATGATGAATTAAATGAAGAACAAATAAACTCATATAATGAGGATACTCTAGGCCCATTACTATTTCTTGAAGATAAATCTTTATTAATTTCAAAAGCAATGGAAAATAAAAAAGTTTTCCAACAACAAGAAATAGATATAGAAATGGATGAACAAGATAGGTCAAATTTTGAAAATTTAGATTTAGTTACATATGAATATGAACTAAAAAAAAATATTTGGAAAAATTTACAAGAGTATCAGGAATCTACATTGAAATGGGAAAAAATGCAAGTAATGGAAATAAAAGTTGATGAAATGGAAGAAAAAATAAAAAGATGGAAAAATTTATGTATAGTTTCAACAAAAGATTTAGATAATTCCCAAGTAGCCAAAGAATTTCTAGATAAAGTCTTAATTTATGAAAAAGTTTCTCATATCTTAAGCATAATTCAAAATAATAATATACAAAAAGTTGATTATTTAAAAGAATTATTAAAGTCTGCTTTAAGTCTAGGTAATATAGATTTTAATGATAATAATTTTCTTTTAGAAAAAATTTTGAATATACCTGGTATATATGATAATTTATCTACATTAGATGAAATAAATAGAAGAGCAAATGAAGAAAACAGAATAAAAATATTATATAAAGAGAATTTAGATAAATTCATCGGACACCATATACCATTTAAATTAAAAGTAGATGAAAAGGGTACATCTAAATACATAATTAAATTTGAAGATTTTGATATAGAGCAAGAATTTATTGAATCTTTACTTTCTGTACTAAACAAAGAAATGCTAAATCCATATATAGCAGTTAAACAAATGGAGTTAACTAAATTAATTAATAATATATATAAATATCAATATTTTTTAGAAGTCTTCTTAGATTACCAAATATATATGCTAAAAATAGACTCTCTTTTAGGTAATACTGAATTTAGTAAAGAATTTCCAAGTGAATATAAAAAATTAATGGGAGAATCTTTAACTAAATCTTTGGTGAAACTATTAAAAGATTCTATGAATTTAGGAAAATATATCGACTTTGCACATGAAAGGTGCATAAGCAATTTAAAAACATTAATAAATAATTATGAAGTAAATTATAAAGCGATTCATTTATATTTATTAAAAAGGAGAAAAGAATGTCAAGAATACTATTTATTGAACGATGATGATTTAATTGCATTAATAGAATTAAAAGACTCATATGAAATTAGAGAATATCTATTAAAAAAAGTTTTCCCTTTTATCAAAGCTATAAATCCAGGAAAAGATAATGATGAAAATATAGTTATGACTACAAAATATTATGATGAAAAATTAACTATAAGATATACAAAAACCTCAAGAACTTTTAAAGACGGGATTGAATGTATACAATTGGGGATAGCTAAAAAAATGAAAGATTTTCTGAAATCATTTAAAAAAACATTTGATGGTGCTTTCAAACCTAAATCACAAATTAAGCCAAAAGAGCTTATTTTAGATTTATTTAATAAAAAAGATGTTTTTTATCAAATTATCTTTGTATGCTTTTATCATATTATTTATTACTTTTTGGAAAAAACTTTAGAAAAAGAAAGTGAGGCTTTTGATAAATTATTTGATTTTTATAATGAATGTAAAGATGAATGGAAACCTAAATATATAAAAATGCTAACGAATAATAAAGAGAATAATCCTATAAAAATAAGATTCATTATAGCTATTATAACTATTATTGATTATATGATCAAAAGTATTGAATCACTACTTAGAGATGATGTATTCAAAAATACAGATTATTCTTATACTAAAGTCTTGCAAATCAAGATTGAAGTTGATTCAGTCACGATTAAATTATTTAACTATATTTTTGAATATGGGAATGAGTATGTTGGATTATTTAATGATTTTTTCTCTTTACCACAAACAGAAAAGACTTTTTTATCAATATTAAATGCTTTTTTTTTACATAAAAGTTTTGTTTTATATAGTAATCAAAAATATTTTAAAAAAGAAACTCTTTCAATGGTTTCTAATATTTTAGGAAGAAATATTTTTTATTATACTGCAAATTCTCAATTTAGTGTTGAAGGATTAAATAATTTATTATATGGAAATATGAATAGTGGTCAAATTGTATGTATTAATAATATAGAAATAATACAATTTGATTTCTTAAGACTTATAGTTGACAGAATAAGTGAAGTAATGAGATTATTATATTGTAAGCATGAAGAAGGATATTTTAATGACTTAGATGGAGAAAAATATATCATTAATAATAAAAAATTTAATATTTTTTTAAATTATAATATTGATAATTTAAATAATTTTGATATGATTATACCTTATAGTTTAAAAAATAATTTTAGAGCCATAGGAATAAATAATATTGATTTAAATTATTATTTAAAATTAGTAATTGATACATACGCCATAAGTAGAAATGATGAAATAAATAAAAAAATATTATTTATAATTCAAAGCTTAGAATGTAAAGGAAATTTATTAAATAAAAATCATTTAAAAGAAAAAATAATTCCTTTATTTTATGATCACATAAAAAATTCATTTATAAAAAGAAGGAGCGAAATAAATAAAAAAACAATATATGATATAGTTAAATCATTTTTATCAGAAATACTCTATCCATTTATAGAATCAAATAAAGAATTAAAAGAAGAAATAGATACATTATTTAAAATTATTTTATTTGATTATGAAGAAAAAGAAAGAATTGCAAAGAACTTAAAAAACCTAAAACCAGATAAAAACAATATTCAAAAAAATTTAAAAATAAATGAGGAAGAAAAGAATGTAGAAGAAGAAAAACAAAATGAGAATGATAAGATATATGATGAAATACTTGCAAAATTTTCTTTTGGGAATAATTTATATAAAGAAAAACTTAAATCTTTATATTATTCATTAAAAAATTCAAATTCCTTTATTATATTAGGGCCTTCATTAAGTGGGAAAACTAATGCTATTTCTTCATTAAGAGAAATATCAGTAAAATTAAATGATATGGATAATGATAAATATCCTATATTGAATTACATAAAAATATATCCAAATTCAAAAGATTATAATGAGTTATTTATTGATAATAATATAAAAGTTGGATATCAAGTAAATAATATATTTTTCAAAAATATGATACAGTTCTTTGAAAATAGACAGGGTATGGAAGAGCTACAGTATCAATACAAAAAAATGTCATGTGCCCATGGAGAGTTACTGGCAAAATATGAATTCAATGATGGTAAAAAACAAGTCGAAAGTGAAAAAGATAAAGAAGATATAAGTAATAATTATATACAAGAAATGAAATCTAATGAAAATAATGAAGAAAAAAAAGAAAATGAAAATGATGAAGAAAACAAAGAAGAAGATAAAAATAATGAAGAAAATAAGGATAATGAAGAAAAAAAAGAGGAAGAAAAAAAAAATGAAGAGAAAAACGAAAATGAGGAAGAAAAAAAAGAACAAGAAGAAAATATGGAAGAAAAAGAGAAAAAAGAAGTAGAAATTGCTAATGAAAATATAAAAGAAAAAACAGAAGAAAACAAAAATAAATTTATAGAAAAAAAACAAGAGGAAATTAAAGAAGAAATGAATGATGAAAATAAAAGTGATGAAATATTATACCAAAGAAATCAATATAAAGCAATTATATTCGATGGATCAATATCTCCTTTATGGTATAATTATTTAGTAAATTTATTCGATCCAAATAATTACTTTACTTTAAAAGATGTAGATTTTATTGATGTATCCTCTAAAAAGTTTATATATGAAACATATAATATATCTAATGTAAGTCCTTCTTTTATAATGAATCAAAAAATAATATCATTTGATAGAGAATCTTTCGATTGGTTAAATATTTCTTATGTTTATGTTGAAAAAAATTATAAAACTTCAAAAAATGAAGAATTAAAAAATTACATAAAAGGTCTTTTTGAAAATTATGGCCCAAATATAATAGATTTCATAGAAATAAATAAATTAAAATGTATTTCATATTGTATTAATAGCAGTTTTATAATTAAAAACTTAATAAATATTTTTGATTCCTTTTTACCTGATTTCGATTTCACAGATATAAAAATTGGCAGAAGGAATTTAGACTATATACCTAGAATAGATGTTATCAAACGTCAAACTTTATGCATCTTCATTTTTTCTAGTTCATGGGTTATGAATTTATTAACCAATTTTTTAATAAGAAATAAAATAGAAAAAACTGTTGGAGATTTATTTAAATCTGATGATTTAAAAGGGCCTATTTTTGATTATTATTTAGAGGAGAATAATTATAATTTTTGTCTTTGGTCACAACTTTTAGCTGAGAATAAATATAGTTTACCTACATATCCAAAAAATACTATTTTTTATTATAATCATTTTTTTATAAATACTATTGAAAATTTGGGTTATCATTATATAATTAATAGATTAATAACTGAAGATATACCATTATTTGTCTTAGGTAAGCCATGCACTGGAAAAACTACTTTAATTGATCATTGTTTAGATGAATTAGAAAGTGATTTAAATGAAGTTAAAAAAATAAAAATAAATATAACACATAAAATAAATACTAAAGAAATTGAGCAAAATATAAATAATCATTTAGATAAAATATCAAGAAAAGTTTTAGGTGATAAATACCTTAGAAAATCCGTGGTATTTATTGATGATTTGCATGTAAATGAAAAAGGTTGCCAAATAAATGAATATTTAAGATATTTATTAAATACTAAAACTTGTTATGACACAAAATATAATATAATTAAATATTATAAAGATTTTAATATTGTTGTTTCTGGAAATTATTGCAATAATACATTGTCATTGATGAATGATATAGATAATTATAGAGAAAATAGTTCTCAATATGAATATAAAAATAAAATAAATGATTATATTAGATTTATTAATACATTTTCTATTATAAGTTTAAATTTACCTATAACAAATTTTGTAAGCTTATATAAACCAACTTTTGAATTCCATTTAAGAAATTATATTCCAAACACATCAAATATTACCGCTAATCAATATATTTCTGTCCTTTTTAAATTAAATGAATTATTATTACAAGAGATAAGTCCTACATATAATAATTTACATTATTCCTTTAGTATGAGAGATGTAACAAAAGTAATTCAAAGATTTAATATGTTTTTATTTAGAGGAACGAATGAATTCCCTGAATATCTTAAAAAAATATTTTTGTATGAAACATATGCTTTGTATACTAATAAAATAAATAATGATTCAGATATTGAAATATTCAAAAATAATTTAATACAAGCATATAATTTGTCTTTTAAACAAGATAAATTAGATAATAAAATATTTGATGAAATTGATAAAGATGATAAATATATATATTTCAAAAACTTTGTAGATGTATATGAAGAAAATAAAGAAAATAAGTTTATAAATCCAAAAGATATGGAATATGTTTATATTAATGAAAAAAAATCAATAAAAGACTTTATAAAAACAAAAATAAAAAATTATTATTCAGATTATTATTATAATGGTGGTGCTAAAGGTTCAGAAGAAACCAACTACATTGTAAATGAGTATAATAACAATATGATTAATTATATTATAAGAATTTTAGGTTTATTAAATAATGAATACCCACATTTAATCGTTATAGGAAATGATTATTGTGGAAAAGAATTATTAGTGAAAATAGCATTATTTATAATGAGATATAATATAATAGAAGCAAATATAAATTTATTAATAAATAAAGGAAGAACTGCTTTCGAGAATGATTCAATTATTAAGACTTTACAAGAAGCTGCCTATAATAACAGAAAATTATTTTTATTTTTCCCACAACAATTATTCGAAAATGCTAAAGATAATGATAAAACATATTTATTAGAAATTATATCTAATTTATTTGAGCCAGATCAAATCATGTATAAATTTGAATCTTTTATGAATACTAGTAATACTGAATATGGAAGTATTAATTTAACCAAGGTTGAAATTAAAGAAAGACTACAAAAAAATTTACATATTATAACAACAATAAGTCCTAGTAGTTATGTGTATAATAAACTATTTATTGATTACCCAATGATAAACAGAAATAGTAATATTATATATATTAAAGAATATGAAGAAGAAAATTTATGCAAGATATCAAATATAGTATTTGATAAAAATGATTGTTTAATAAGTAATAATTTGACAAAAATATTAATGGATATATTTAATTATGTTAAGTTATTATATACTGAATATGGAAGCAAAATAAATATTAATTTATCTATTAATCAAAGACATTATTTAAATCTATGTGAGTATATATCAAAAAATTATAAAAAATTCAAAGATATTTTGTTGAAAAATAAAGAAAATTATGAAAAAATAAATTATAATATTAAAAGATCATCTGAAGTGATAAAAGAAAAGGAAAATGAAATAGAAAAATTATCACCACAGAAAGAAAATAATGAAAAATTAATAGAAGAAAGTAGAAAATTAATTTCAGAAAAAAATGTAGAAAAAAATAAAATAAAAGTAAAAAGAAATGATGAGGAAAAGCCAATGATTGCGGCAAAAGAATTATGTGGTAAAAAATTGGGTCAATTAGAGGATGCCTTAAAACATACAAAAGATTCAATAAAAAAAAGTAGTAATAATTTAAGCAAATTAAATGATAAAGATTTACTTGATTGTAAAAACACTTGGGAAAACTTCTCTTTTGGTAAATTCCTACTTTCTAAAATATTCCAAATTATAAACGATCAAAATTATGAAGATTTTGATTATATCAAAAAAAATATAAGTACAAAGCATTTTAAAAGATTAACAAATATAGATTATTCCAAACCTAAACAACAATATAAAGAGATAGTTAGATCCATAGTAAGTAATCCTGATTTCGCCCCTGGTGATAAATTTAACAAACCTTATAAATTAGCTGGACTTATATGTGAATATTTCAATAGGATTAACAAATATAATAAAATATATGAAGAAAATATTGAATTAGTTAATGAAATTGCTGAATTGGAAAAACAAATTGAAGGGCATCAAAATTTATTGAATAAATATTTAGGAGATTATAAAGCTATTGAAGCCGAAATAATAAATATAGAATCCCAAATATCCAATTATGAAATTAATAAGGCAAATTCTCAAGTCCAAATAGATAAAATAAAAAGCTTAAACAATGCTTATTCTTTATTTATTCAATTAACAAGTGAAAATGAGGAGATATATCGACAAAAAACTGAGTATAATTTAAATTTGTTAAATAATTTTGATTATTATATGGTATATATTGCTTCATATATATCTTTTGCTCCTATTTTAAATCATCATTATAGATTAAAACTCAAAAATTTTATATTACAAAATATAAATACAATTTTAGAAGAGATTAATTTAAAAGAAAAACTAAAAGATGAGGAACAAGGAAAAGAAGAAAATAAAAATGAAGAGCAAAAAGAGAATGAAGGAGAAAAAGAAAATGTATATGAAATGAAAGATATTGAATTTTCTGAATTAATGTTCAACTTTTTGGATGTAAATGGTGTAGATAAAGAATTATTTACAAATAGTGGAATATATAATGAATTTTTAAAGGAAAATTTCATATTTTTACATATTTGCAAAAATAGAATACCTTTTATACTAGATTATACTCAGAGTGCCAAAGAAATAATTAGGGAATATTTAGAATTTGACAGGATGCCAATCTTTCAAACGATAAATTATAATAATAATTCAGATCAAACTAATGAATATAAAGAAAAGTTAGAAAATTCATTAAGATTAGGATCTAATTTATTTGTTGATAATATTATAGAAGTGAATAAAATATATTATCAGTTTAATCAATTTATTAATCAAAGATTCAGTACAAATAATTCAAAAAAATATGTTTATATAGATGAGCACAAATATGAAGTACATGACAATTTTAAATTATTCTTTTTCAAAAATATCTTCGGAAATAAAGTAATGAATATAGATACCAATATATGGTTTTCTATGATTTTCATAAACTTCAATTTATCAAAAGAAGAAATTAAAAATAGATTGTTTTTAGATTTATCAAAAAGCAGAAACGAATTAGCATATAGTGGCTTTAAAAAATTTAGAAACGAAAAAATCAAACAATCATTAATAAAAATAGATACAGAAAAAAAAATAATTAATACAATTCTACAATTTGATTTAAGTGGAAATATAGATAAATTAGCTAATACTGAAGCTCTAAATGAAAAATACAAATCAGAATGTATCCTATACTCCAATTGTGAAAAAATGATAGAAATCTTGGATAACAAAATAAGAAAGCAAAAGGCAGGTTTAAATGATAATTATAATAAATTATGTATTGATTCTTCCAAAATATTTAAATGGCTATATAAATTTTGTTTTTTCCATACTTCCTATTTAATCCAAAGATCTAGTTTAACTAAATATTTAATTGATTATATGCAGGAAAAAATTTTATTGATAGATGAATTAAAAAATTATAATGAATATCAAAAAAATGTTGAGGAAGAAGATGAATTATCTGAAAAAAGAAGATATAAAAGAGCTACTAGATTAAATGAAACTAAAAATAATAATGATAATGAAAATAATTCAGAACGTTCAAGTGAAGAAGATGAAAATGAAGAAGAAGGGGATACACCAAATAATAAAGAAAAAAATGAAAATAATGAAAACAATGAAGATGAAAAAGTGAACCCAATAATAAAAGAATTATTTATTTATAATAATACTAAAGATGCAAAATCATTATTAATATATTTATATAATAAATTAAGTGCAATATTTAATGATAGTGAACTAAAGAAATCTTTATTATTAGTTTTTGCTTTTATTAATGTTAATTTGGAAAATAAAATACCTATACCTATAAAGCAATGTTTTATTAATTGCAATTTATATGATAATAACTTTGATGAATGTTTTGATGAAAGTGAAATAGAAAACTCTCCTATAAATAATATAAATAATAAACAATGGTCAATTTTAAAAAAATTAAATGCAAATTCAGGCCAATTATTTCAAGATATTTTCGACAATATAAATGAAAATAAAGAAAAATGGAATAAATATTTAGAAGATAGTTTGACCGATTTAAATAATAATTATTTTTTGAATAATTTAGTTTTCCCTGAGGAAGAATTGGATAAATTAGTAAATCCATTAATTAAATTTTTATTTTTTTATTTAATAAAACCACATAAAAGAGAATTTTTAATACAAATATTTTTAAAAAATACGATTATGAATACTTCATCTGACCCACAAATTGAAGATATATTATTCATAGAAAAAAATAATTCAAAAGACTTTTATAGTCATGTATTAAAAACAAAAATGGATGATTTAGATATAACTAAGGCTTTCAAAAATTTTAATGCTTATAAAGAACATGCCTTGGTATTAATAGCTCCTTCAAATAATATGAATATATATGATAAAATATTATATGAATATTGTTATTTAAAAATGTTTAGTGTAAATAATAACATAAATAGTTCAGGTATGGGAGAAAGTAAATTAGATAAATCATTAATTGGAGCAGATAAATCAATTATTAGTACCAATAAAGGAATAAATGAAAATATGGCAAATACAAAAGATAATAAGGAACAAAATTCAACCCAAAACAATGTATCAATTAATCAACAACAACAAAAGCAGCCCCAAGAACAAGGAATAACATATATAAGTGAAATTAAATATAAAGAAATAGTATTAGATAATAATTTAGATTTAACTCAACAAGATTTTGAGTATATCAAAAACTTTATGAAAATAGGAGGGGTTATAATTATTAAAAACGCTCAACTTTTAGGACACTTTTTCAATGAATTAATAAAAGAAATGTTACAGATGAAACCCGACGAAACATCATCTAATTTTAAATTGGTTCTAATATGTAATCTTGATGAAATAATGAAAAATAAAAATTTATATGAACAATGCCGTATAATAAATGATAATTTAATTCAAGAAAATGATTTAGATGAAGATAATAAAAATACATTTAAATCTGTTAAAGAGCATATACTTAGTTTAATAAGTAAAATACCTATACATATATATACGCTCTTATTAAATAGCCATTTACATTATTTAAGACTTTATTTAAGAAAAGTCATATACTCTTATATAATTCTTTTTGGGGTTTTGGAAGCTACTGAATTAAAAAATCCTTTTACATTTGGCAGAAAAGATTTTTATGCTCTTTGTAAATTCATTTTAACTTATATAGAAGGAGAGAATTTCACTGAAGAAAAATACAAAAATGATTTTAGTAATCCAGAAAGTACAACAGGATTCAATTTTATGACTTTAATAACAGTAATAAATAATATATTTATTTATACAAGACAAATAGATAAAAATGATGAATGTAAAGTAAATAAATTAGTTTCAGATATTTTTAATTTTAAAATATTTATGTCACCAGAATTTTATTTAGATATAGGAAATATAAAAATCAATATAAAACAAAATCATAGTGATTTAAATTTTGAAGAATTATACAAATCATTTGATCACTTTTTCTCTGAAGAATATGAGTACTTAATTCCTAATCAATCAATTGAACAATTAAAAGAAAAGAGTGAAAAATATTCTGAAAATATATTTACTAATATTATAAGATTAGTTGATCATAATTATGGTAAAGAAAATTTGAACAAAAATCCAAAAAATATTGACTACTCTAAAATTCATAAAATGCTCACAAAGTTCAGAGATATAATACCTAGAAATATACAATATTTACATAAAGAAGATGTTATCGATTTAGAGAATAAAGAAAATGAAATAAATGCATCTTTATTTAAAAAGAATAAATATGGATTATATTTTAATTCATTTGATGAAAGTTTATTATATGAAATAATTAATTTTAATGAAAAATTAAATACTATGCATGGCGAACTTGATATATTAATAGGTATGCTTGAAGGAAATTATACATATGATGATTATCATCTAAAAGTTTTTGAAATTTTAGGAAGAGGAAAAGTACCTAAAGAATTAAATATATTTTATGAAATGAAAAACTTTAATAAAAATATAAGATTTTCCTTATATAAAGATGTATTAGAAAATCGTATATCTATTTATAAAAAATGGCTTAGTGATGGAAGTATGAAATATTATCATTTACCTATATTTACAAATATTGAATTATTCATGAATACCATTAAAATGCATTTTTGTAGAAAATATTATGGTGAAAATGATTATGCCAAAATTACCCCAGATATGATAAGTCTTAAGTTTGTTTCAACAAAGTTCCCTACATATGAAGAATTATTATCTAGTGAAAAAGATTTTAATTATTATAATACTGTATACCACAATGAAATAATATGGGTGGATGGATTAGTATTAAATAATGCTACTATAGACCCTACTAACAAACATCTTTTGTTTAGTAATCTTCAAAATAATATTAAACAAAAATTAAATATAGTAGGAATTACTTATATTGTCCAACATAATGAAAATGATGATTTCTCTGAAAATTATGATGAAGAAATTGAAAATAATGAAGAAAATAAAGAAGAGAATAAAGAACAACTAGAAGAAGAAGAAAAAGAAGAAGAAAAAGAGGAAGAGGAAGAGGAAGAAGACAAATCAGAAGAAAGCTCAGAAAAAAAAACTGGAGAGAAGAAAGATGATAAAAAAGAAGAAAATGAAGAAAAGAAGGGAGAAAATCATCAAGAAAATAATCCAGAAGACTTTAAGAATGAGAATCAAAGTGTTAAAATTTATATATATGGAAATAATAATGATTTAATGAGTAATAAATATTATAAACAAGAACCTATTGGATTTTTTGAATTTAGGATGTTTAATAGTGATTTAAATGGACAAAATTATATTTTTGAACATGATATCAAAGTTACTGTTGAAGATTATGATGATTTTGTTAAGAATAAAAATAATTAGAATAATGATGGATAATGTTACTTTAAATCAAATTAAAAAATTTATATAATATTTTTTAAACATTTACATTATTTATTAAATATTTTTTTATTAAAATAATATTTATTAAGAGATTTAATTTTTTTTAATAGGTATATAAAAATTATACATTGGGGATTGGGGATTGGGGATTGGGGATTGGGATTGGGGATTGGGGA
>JAJJLS010022741.1:0-13946 GCA_023783355.1 Polyplastron multivesiculatum
CCCCAATCCCCAATCCCCAATCCCCAATGTTTTTTATTAATAAGGTTTTTCTATTTTTTAAATATCAAAAAATATAAAAAAAAATATTATTAAAATTAAACAATAAAAATGGGTTCAAGTGCAATATATAGAACAAAAAATTATTTGGATAAAAATGAAATAGATAAATTATCATCCAAAAATAATTATATTAATTCAGTTTTTAGCAAGGAAAAAAATTCAGATGATTGTTTAACAATAAAAGAACTGAATACATTAACAAATGGATTAATTAGTGAAAAAATTTTAAAAAAAATAATACATATATGTGGAAGTAAAAAAGATAAATTAACTTTAGATGATTTTTGTTATTTTTATGCTTTATTAAATACTTCATCATTTGAAGCAAAAATAAATTTTTTATTAGATTTTATCTTTATTAAAAAAGATAAATTGCTAAAAGAAAATTATATACATAAAATTCAAAAATATTTTTATAATAGTGAATTATTAACAGACATATTTCTGGATGAAAAATTAATTAATAATTCTTCTAATTTAACTAGAGATGATGTTTATTTTTATATAGAAAAAAATTATAAAAAAGATTTACAAGAATATCCTTTATATATAAACAATAAAAATGAATCTTTTTCTCCATTTAAAAATAACTTAAATGATAGTAATGATAATAATAATAACAGAAATATTGAAGATAATAATACTATAATAATATTGAATAATACTAATTCAAAAGAAAACTCAAATGCTTCAATTAACTCTGTTCATATTGCTTTAGTAAATAATAATAAATACGAAAATCTTTGGGAAGAATTTAATAAAATAGAAAAAAAAAATAATGGAATATTTCCTATATCTTTATTTGAAAATATGTTGAGGGAAATAAGAATTTGTGATGAATTGATTGAAATAATTGGGAATTATTTAAGAAAAAAAACAAAAAAAAGTTTTTTTAATTTTGAATTATTCAAAGAAATATTATTATTATTAATTCCAGAAGAATCTAATTATATAAAATATAAGAATAAAATACTCAAAGGTATATTTTCATTAATTTCATTTCCAAAAAATTATATAGATAAAAATAATTTATTAAATATTTTTAAAAATGAAAAAAATATAGAAAAACAAATTGATAAATTACCAATAGGGAAACATATAGAATTAAACCAATTTATTGAAATATATAATTTTGATAATGATATATTTGAAGAATCCTTAAATAATTTGAAATATTTACAGTACATATTTTTTAAAGCAGAAATAGAGAAACATTCTTTAGAATTAGAATGTATTACAATTCTTGATGATAAAAATAGGGAAAGTTATATTCTTGAAAGACTACAATATGATACAAATTTTTATTTAATTGATAAAAGTTTTTGGGATAAATGGAAAGATTTAACAAGTAGAAAAGATGAGGAAAAATATAATGATTTTAAAAAATTAAGAATAAATACAAAAAAATTTTCAGACATCAACGGGAGAATATTAGACGGATGTATATATAATGAAGATTTTATTATTATTTCAGAAACTATTAATAATTTATTTTTGAATTGGTACGGACCTCCTATTGGTAAAGAAGTCATTAGATATAAAATATATATAAATGAAGAAAATAATTATTCAAATATTGATGATACATATAATAGTCCATTTAAGAAAGAAAAAAAATCAACAGAAAAAAAATTTATCGGATTTGAAGTAAAAACAAAAAAATTTTTTGAATTAGAATTATTTCCTATTTTTATTGCTTTTTTTAATTATTCAGATTTACTCAAAAAATTTAATAACTCCATTAACCAAGTTAAATCTTTTTTAAGAAATAATCTAATCAAAGAAGAAACAGAAAATAAATTTATCCCTTTTTCAAGAAAAACAAAAATTTTAGAAATTAGAAAAAAATTAAATAATAATCAAGACAATAATAATATTCGTTTCTGGTTTTATTATAATGATTTTGAAATGGTTAAAATAAGTGACACTTCAACTTTAGAAAAATTAGGAATAGAGAATAAAGTATTATTTATCATTGAACAAAAAATAAATAATGTATGGCCAAGTGACAATTTAAAAAAAGATAATCATTATAACAAAAGGGAAATTGATAATGAAATTTATAAAGTTGGTTTAATTAATATAGGGAATACTTGTTATATGAATTCTATTTTACAAATGTTTTTAAATATAGATCAAATTAAAGATATTTTTATTCACGAAGATATTGAAGAAGAAAAAAAATTTTTATCTTTTATATTAAATTGGGAAGATAAAGAAATAAAAAGTATAGTACAAAAAAAAGGATATTTGATAATGGAATTAATAAATTTATTAAAAGAAAAATGGATAAATGAAAAAGATATTTTAAATCCTAGGAAATTTAAAGAAATTTGTGGTGAATATAATCCTATATTTAAATCTTACGATCAACAAGATGCTCATGATTTTTATACTTTTTTAATAGATAAATTGCATGAAGAAACAAATATAAAAGCAAATAGTATATATAATGATATTGAAAATTCTGATTCAATAGATACAAATGAAATTGATTTAGGAAATGAATGTTGGGCTAATAATATAAGAAAAAATGCTTCTTATTTTTATGCATTATTTATGGGCCAATTAAAATCTACTTTAATATGTAATGAATGTAATACCCAAAAAATTAAATTTGAGCCGTTTAGTGCTCTTGAAATTCCTATTCCGGAAGGAAATACTATTATAATTGAAATTATATTGTTTAGATTACCTTATTCATTAAGAAAATTTGATTTTGATAAATTTAATGATGATTTTGATTATACTACTTCATCTAATATCCCAACTAAAGAAAGTATAAATTTAAAAAAAAAACATAAAAAAAATAAAAAAGAAAAAAGTGAAAAAAACTACTATTATACTGAAGAAGATAATAATACTATTAATCAAGAAAAAGAAAAGGATAAAAATGAAGTTATAAATAATCCATTAAATTTAAATATACCTTTGAAACTAAAATTAGAAGTAAGTAGAAAAGAAAAATGTTCTTCTATTTTTGATAAATTAAAATGTATGTCAGATTTAAACATTGAAAAAAAATATAACTTCACAGAATTTATTATGATTTCAGAAGGTAAATATATTAATGAAGATTTATTAATTGATGAAACATTTAGCAACCTTAGTTTAGTTTTTATTTATGAATTATTAAATATAAAAGGAATTATAAATATTTATGATTATGAAATTTTTGAAAAACTTAATATTTTGCCATTAAAAAACCAAGAAGTAAATAATTTGGACAGCAAAAATAAAAATAAAAAAATAACAATTTCCAATAATAAAAATAATAAATTAAAGGAAAATGCGTTACAAAATAAAAATTTGAATATTCCATTATTTAAATTCATTGTAAAAAAAAATGATAAACAAAAAAAAATTGAGTATGATACATATGAAATTCTTTTACCAATTATACATAGATATAAATCTGAATTAATTAAGGCAATAGTTCCTCTAAATAGTTATCAATATTTTTATGATTTTCAAGATTTTATAATTTTATCCTCAACATATTCAATTAAACCTATTAATTTATATGAAATGATGTGGAAAAAATATATGTATTTTTTAAATTGTCCATCAAATTTTGATCAAAAAATTTGGTGGAAATCTAAAAAAAAAGACAAAAAATATTTACCTTTTTTAATCACAATTATAAATAAAGAAAATGCTTCTTGTTCATATTGTCCATGGTTTAGATTTTGTACTGGATGTATACTTGATCCTTCCAAATCTGAATATATTAATATTAGTTCAAATAGTGTTATTGTTATCGAATGGGATAAAGATGTTTATACACAAGAAATTAGTAAAAATAACCTTTCACTAATAATGAACCATAGTTCCTTTGAAACTCCAGTAGATATATCAAAAAATAATAATAATAAAAAAATTACATTAGATGATTGTTTAAAATTATTTACAAAAAGTGAAGAATTAAGGGATATACAATGTGAAAAATGCAAAAAAAAAACTTTATTTAAAAAAACTTTAGAAATAGAAAGATTACCAAAATATTTAGTTTTAGTGTTAAAAAGATTTAAATATATTTTAACAAACTTAATAAAAATTAATAATATTATAAAATTTCCTTTAGAAGATTTACCTTTACAAAATTATGTTTCTCAAAAGAATATAAATTATAAATATAATTTATTTGGTGTGATCAATCATTCTGGAACATTAGAGGGAGGCCATTATAATAGTATTTTTAATATAAATGACTCCTGGTTATTATTTGATGATAATAGTGTAGATGAAATAAATGGAGAAATTGAAACAAATAAAGTTTATATGTTAATTTATAAATCAATGAATGATTTAGAGAAAAAAGACAAAAATTTAAATTTTATGGGATTAATGGAAAGGGCTTATAAAGATTATCTTAAAGATACTACATTTAAGCATATTTTCAATTATAAATTTAATGAACAAAATAGCATTATTAATGAATATTTAAATAATTGTGCATTTTATTATGGAGAACCAGTTACAGTAGAAGGAAAAAGAGGATTTATTGTTGATATAAAAAAAGAAAAGAAGAAAAAGGATAGTTATGATGTTAATGTTAAAGTAAAATTAAAAAAAGGATTTTTTACTGGAATAGTAAAAATTGATAAAATAAATAAAGAAACCTTTAAAAAAGAAAATTCAAAAATAAATATAGATTTACTATTGAATGAAAGAAAGAATAATTTTAAAATCAAGGAAGGTGAAGTTGTTTGTGGAAGTCAATTATGTTTTATATATTAAAATTAATTTTTTTTATATATACACATTTTATTTAAAATTATAATTATTATATAATTAATAAAATTCAATATTTTTTTCACATAAAAATATTCTATATTAAACAAATTATATTAGAACATATTGAATGTATATTTTCTAAAAATAAATTAAATATTCTAATTTTTTATTTAATATAAATAAAATATTAATGAAAAAAAATCCAAGATATAAAATAAATATCACTCAATATCCTAATGATTTAAACCATTTAAAGAATAATATAGATAATAATGATAACACTTATAATGATTTTAAAAAAAATAAAACAAGAGAAAAAAAAGTAAAAATAAATTTAGATATACAAAATAAAACTGGGTTAGAATTATTAAATAAAAAATCATTTAAAAAATCAATATTAAAATCCAAAAAAAGCTTTAATAATATATTAAATTTAGAAGTAAATGATAAAATAGATAAAACAAATATATCACTCTTTAAAAATATTCCTGAATATCCTAAAAGCTCATTAAATATAAAAAATATTTTTTCAAATAAAAGCTTTATTAATGATAAAAAGAATATATCAAATAAATCATTTTTTGATTTCAATCTTAATAAGTCTTTTCATAATAAAAGAAAATTAAATAAAACAAAAAAACATTTTTTAAAATTAATAAATCCCAATAGTAGTTCCAGAGATAAGGTATCGAGTATTAATGAATCGCAATCCACTTATATGCACGGTAAGGATTTTATAAATATATTAGAAGAAGATTCCTTAAATTTAATTGAAAAAAATTTGCAAAATAAAATTTTAGACATGGGAAAAGAGGCAGAATTTTTAGAATTTGAAAGTAACCCATTAGAAATGTCTATTAATCGACAAAATAAAAGAAAAAAAAAACAGAAATTAACTAATAAATTTAGCAAAAGAGATATACATTCTAATATCAAAAGACATAAAACTGTAATCCATAAAAATATGTTCCATCAAATATATTCAAATTTGGATAATTCTAATTCAACTGATTTGCTTTTATCAAAAGATAATAAAAGTTTAATATTTAATAAAAAAAAACTACCTCATCTAAGTAATAAAAGGCTTATAACAAATATTCATGGCAATAGTAAAAAAACTACAAACAATAATATAAGTTTAAAAAATGTAAATAATCATCAAAATATTATTAAGAATAAATATTATAAAATAAATGTTATTGGAAATAGTATAGCTGGAAGACGTTCTTCTATAAATCATTTTTTAAAAAGCACTCATTCTTTTAAAACATCTATTATAAATAGGAGTAAAACTGCATCGCATACAAAATCTTCAACCTCTTCACTCATAGAAATTTCACCAAAAAATAAAAATAATGTTCCAAAAATTAAACAATTAATAATTCAAAAAAGAAAAGGTTTTTTTATTGAATTGGAAAAATATAGAATATTATCACATAAAAAATTGGTATATGATTCTTTAGATGATGAAGAAATAATAGAAGATGCAGTAATAGATAATTTTTATATTAAACCAGATGATAAAATAGTGTTAATAGTTGATTCTCTTATTTTAATTTTATCTTTTGGATATATTATTTATAAACCATTAAATTTAGTTTTAAATAATTGTGATATTAAAAATAATATTACTTCTTTAAATTTTGAAAATATTTTGAATATTATAATTGATGCTTTATTTATTTTTGATTTATTAATTAACTTTTTTAAAGCATATTTTAATTTTGATGAACAACTTGTAACTAAAAGTGAAAAAATAATTTTTAATTATATTAAAGGATATTTTATAATAGATTTTATTTCAGCAATTCCATATTATTCAATATTTAAATTGAATGCATATCAAAAAAATAAATATTTAAATGTCAGTTGTTCTAAATATTATAATCATAAAATAAATGATAGATATCAAATCATAGAACTTTTGAAATTAATAAAATTAATAAAGTGTTTTACTAATAATAATATATTAACAAATTCAATAATAAATAATTTAAATCAATTATCTTTTTTTGAATCATGGTCTTTTCTATTAACTAGTATTTTTATAACATTGTTAATTCTTCATTTAACTGCATGTGTTCATATTTTTATTTCTTGTACAGCTTTTCCAAATTGGATAATTTATAAAAACTTAAATGAAAGTCATTTTATAAATATATATTTGAGTTCTATTTATTTTTTAATTACCACAGTCACTTCCGTTGGTTATGGTGATATAATAGGAAATTCATTTATTGAAATTATTTTTCAAATTATTTTATTATTGATAGGTATAGTTGCTTATTCTTGGCTAATCTCTTCTTTATCAAATTATGTTCAAGAAAATAATAAACAAAATGAATTATTTAACCAAAAACTAAGTATATTAAATGATATTAAATTGGAACATCCTCAAATGACAAAAGATTTATATGACAAAATACATTTGCATTTAGAATATATAAATTTAAGAATAAAAAAAGATAAAAGCTCTTTAATTGATAGTTTGCCACATTCTGTTAAAAAACCATTATTATATGAAATGTATAAACCAATTATAGATAATTTCAATTTTTTTAAGAATTTTAAAAATTCTGAATTCGTAAATAGAGTAATTAGCAAATTGAAACCAGTTTTAGCAGTAAAAAATGATTTATTATTAGAACAAGGAGAAATTATTGAAGATACTATTTTCGTAAAACAAGGTAGACTAAGTTTAGAAGTTAAAATAGATACAGATCATCCTGAAAAAAGTGTTGAAAAATTATTAAATGAGGAATATTTTTTTGGAATTGAAAATAATGAATTATATCAAAAAAATGCAATGGGTGGTCTTTATATGACATCAAATAATTATAGTCAAAGTTTTATTAATGAAAAAAATTTATATAATTTATATTCAGGAAATTCTATGTTAGATAATAATTATAGAGGAGTCAAATCAATAATAACTAATGTTCAAGGAGAAACAGAAATACAGAAGCATCCTAATTTAAATATTAATTATATTCGTTTAAGAATTTTAGATATAAGAAAAAATGAGCATTTTGGTGCTTTACTAATGTTTTTAAATAAACGTTCTCCTCTTTCCTTACGAGTAAAAACCAAAAAAGCAGAATTATTTTTTTTAAAAAAAATAGATGCTGTAGAAATATCTACAAGTTATCCAAATATATGGAAAAGAGTTAATAAAAAATCTTTTCATAATTTAAAACAAATAAAAAACATTATGAAAAAAATAATAAAACATTTTTGTGAAGCATATGGAATTAATTTTGATTTTGGAAATTCAAGACTATATAATTATAAAAAAAATATTAATAAAAAACCAAATCTTATTATTAAAAATAAATTTAGCAATTTGCCCAGTCATTTAATGAATCCAAGAAGGAGTTCTGTTGATGTAAAGAATGCTCAATTAACAATGTTTAAGCATTTTCCTAAACAAACTACTTTAATAGCTACAAAAACTAATGTTGAAAAAAATATAGAAAAATTAATTCCTGAAAAATTCAAATTAAATGATAAAAACAATAATTTAAATGCAAGTAATAATAATATTAATAATATGCAATTGAACAAATCAAGTGATAAAAATAAAAATTTAAAAAGAACAGTTTCCCCTATAGATAATGAAAATCCTATAGATTGTAGTGTAAGTATGATCAAATTAACAAAAAAAGAGACAATTTTAGGATATGGCCATCCTAATTATATAAGAGAGAATAATAATTTATTAGATATAGCTTCTAATGATAATGGAAAAAGTATTTTAATAAATCAAAATGATGATAATCAAAAAAAAAATAATATTTCAAAAAATATAAACCAAAAAAGCTTAAATCATTTAGATTCAAATAAAAAAATGACACAGTATGGAGAAGAAGAAACAAATAATTTAATTAAGTTTTTTGGAACTCCTTATTATCCTGAAGATATTAATGATGAGGTTTATCCTGGAGAAAATTTTGAGATTTTATCTCCAAGAGGTAATAATCTTTTTGAGCAAGAATATTCTCCAACTAATAATTTATTATTAAGTTGTGATATAACTAAAAATAACATTCAGAAATTAAAAAATAAATCACTTGCTCCTCCTTCATTTGAAATTAATAATAAATCAAAAACACTTGCTATACCATCATTTGAATTTAATAATAAATCAAACAATTTTACTATAAATAATAATTATATTACAAATAATGTTATTAATCATATTAATACTCAAAGAAATAATAATAATTTAAGTATATTCCATTTTCATATAAATTTAGTAAGTAATAAATATAAGGAAAGTAATGATATATATTTAAATAAAAAAAAAAATAAAACAGATTTAACAATTTTTAAAAATTCATTTGAAATATCTTCTAAAATTAATGAAGGAAATATTATAAAAGATTTAAATAATAATATAAAGATTCAAAATCTTTCACCTAAGCATAGAAGGAATAATAGTTGTGTTAATATTAATAAAAGGAATACAGTAAATAAAAAAAGTGAGAGTGAAAGTTATAGCAGTAGTTTTAATTTCACTAGCAGTTCTAGTAGTAATGCTTCTTCAGATAGTGATGAGGATAATAATAATAATAATAATAATTTGATATATGAAAACCAATCTAAAAATTTTAACACTAGAACACCAAAATCAATATTAAAAAATGAAGATGAAAGTTATGATAGTAATAGTTATAATAATGATAAATTTATCATTAGTAAAAATATAAAAATTAAAATTAATGCTATGTATGAAAATTTAAATTCAATAACAAGAGGTAAATTTCCAAAAAGTAAAAAATTACAAAAATGTATAAAAAATATTTTAATCAAAAAAATAATGAAGCATAGAAGAAAATCTCATTTTATTCAAAACCTTCACATTTTTCAAAAAAATCAAAATATTTTAAAAAATCCAATCATCCATAAAAATAAAACAATCAAGAATAAAGCAATCCCAAAGAATAAAACAATCCAAAAGAATCAAACAATCCTAAAGAATCAAACAATCCAAAAGAATCAAACAATCCAAAAGAATCAAACAATCCAAAAGAAGCAAACAATCCAAAAGAAGCAAACAATCCAAAAAAGACCTATTTCAAAAAAATTGTCATCTTTACCAAATATTCAAACACCAAAATCTCCAAGCAATATAAAATCCCCATTAAAAATTACTATTACTAAATTAAATAAAATTTATTGAAAATTTAATAAAAATTAATTAAAATAATTTTATTAATAGTATTAATAATATTAATAATATTAATAACATTAATAATAATTATATATAATATTAAAAAATTTATATATTATTTATATCTATTTTTCACTTTAGTACAATAGTTATTACCATAACAACTTTATATAAATTTTTATATTATTTTTCACTTATATCTTTAATAATTATTTTAAATAGAAATAAATTTTAACATGAATAAATAATAAAAAGAAATAAAACTATATATATACTATAATAATACAAACAAATAGAAGAAATGAAAAGAAATGATGAAAATATTTGTCCAAGATGTGATGCTCATAATAGTGAAGTTATTGATTATAGAAATGGAATAATTGTTTGCCAATGTTGTGGTTTTGTATTTTTTGATAGAATAATTGATGATACTTATGAAGGTAAAAATTATAACAATGAAAATGGAGGAAATAGAGGTGAAAATCGTATTGGAACCCCAATGAAAGCTGGAGAACAGAATAATTTAGGTTCAAATTTAATATACTATGATAGAAATGGTGTAGCAAAGAAGGCAAGAGTAGGTAATGGAGCATATAATCAATCTCCAATTGAGAGAAATTTTGAAGAAATAGATAAAATATTAGGAAATAAAGATATATCAAAAGCATTAATTGAAGAAACTAAAGATATATATATTCAAGTTTCAAAAGAATTAAAAATGAAAGGAAGAAATTTAAAAACAATGATTTATGTTATGTATTTTATTGCTAGTAGAAAAAAAGGTTTATCAAAATCTTTTACAGAAATTTCTAAAGTGTTTGGAATTGAGGAAAAAAGAATTAAAAAAGCATATAATTATATTAAAAAAATAGTTGTTAAAAGTTTATCAGCAGAACAATTAAATGAAACTATAAAAAATTATATAGATTCTTTTTGTGAGAAAAATAGGGAGGATTATAAATATAAACAATTAGCTTCAGATATTGCAGAAAAAATAAATGATTCATGTTTACTTGAAGGAAGAAATACAAAAACTATAACTGGTATTTCTTTATTAATTGCTTTTAAATTACCAAAAATTAAGGAATAAAACCCCAACATCTTATGCATTTAAAATTTTTAGTAGAAAATTTTTTTCTATAATTTTATTTTATTACTAAATATAAGTAAATATTTATAATATCTTTAAATAATTGTTCCTTTTCAGAGGGGGCTCCCCTCCCCCATTTTGGGAAAATAATAATATCTAAATTGTCAATATATTTAGTATTATGAACATAAAAAATATAATTAATAATTTAAAAAATTTTTCCAAAAGAATAAATATAAAAAATAACCCACAATTTAGAAATTTAAAAGAATAAAATTTCTAATAAAGCAAAAAAGGGGATAAAATTTTTAGAATATATTTAATCAAAATAGTAAACATCAACATAAAATAAAATGCATAAAATAAAAAAATCAAAAATTACTTCTAACGAAGAAGAGGAAAACTTGATTATAGATAAAAAAGAAAAAAAAAAATAGCGAAAATAAAACGTTGGAACCAGATGAGAATGAAAACTCTCAAAAAGAACCTGGAATATCATTTTTAGACAATAATCATAATTTGACACAATTAGAATATTATGAAAAGAATATAACTGGAGATGGAAATTGTTATTACAGATGACTAAACTATCATTTAGAATTTAGGAATTTAATTAGTGAAATTATTGAAACAAATTTAGAAAATTTCATATATTCTTATCCTGATCCAGATATTATTGGTGAAAAGGAACCTCAAAATGAAGAAGAGACATTAGAATTTTTAAAAAAATATGTTAATTATATGGAACTGCCAGGAGTATATACAGGAGATCATGAAATAGCATTAACTGCGTTTTATTTAGGGATAAATATCAAAGTTTTAATATCGGATTCAATGGGATATAAATCGATAAATTATTATGAAAGTATAATTCCAACAGATGAGGTAATCAATATTTTATATAAGAATGGTAATCATTATCAATTATTATTCAAAAGAAATATTAAAAATGAAAAAAAAGAAAATGAAGCTATCGAAGAAGATGAATTAATAGAAGAATATATAAAAAAAAGAAACTTGAAATTAAAAATAATAAAAAAAATATTTATCTGATAGTAATAAATTTCTTAAACCTTCTAACAATATAATAACAAGTAAATACATGGATTATTATAGACCAGAATGTAGTAATAAATACAACGAAATTTATCAGTATTTACTAAATAATGATAATATGCCTGAAAGATTGAAATATAAAGATAAATCTAAATATAAAACTATACAAAAAAAAAGAAAGCATTTAGAAAACAGGCAAAAGAATGTTATACTATAATAGATAATCGTTTAAAATATAAATATTCGATCAGCAAGGAAAATTCAAAATTTTTCAATATTCCCTTTTTTAACGAAGAAAAATATTTAATTTCTAATATTCATAATCATATGCATTCAGGTATTAATAAAATGAAAGAATTAGTCTTAGAGGAGGGCTATTTTTGGGACGGTTTTTAATGTGATATAAAAATTTCATAATATCTTGTCCGGTTTGTAATCCACAGCACAATAGGAAAAAGATAAAGATGCCTTTAAAACAAATCATTGATGAAGGTCGGCATTATAGATATGAAGCAGATTTATGGTATTTAGATGAAGAATTAAAAACAAATAATAATTATGAATACTGCCTTGATATTATAGATCATTTTTCTAAATGGTTATTTAGTTATTTATTAACTGATAAAACTATGATGTTAGTATCATCCAAAATAAAAATATATATAATGAATTTTGGAAAATGCAAAATATTTCAAACTGATAATGGAACAGAATTTAAAAACTCAGAATTAAAAACATTTTTTGAAAATGAAGGGATTAAACAAGTATTTTCTAGAGCTTATCATCCACAATTAAACGGAGCTGTTGAAGCTATTCATAAATCTGTCAGAAAATATCTTATAAATGATTTTAATAAGAAAAAAAAATTTAACATTGAAATTAGCTTAGAGGAATTCATTAGATACCATAATAATAATATTCATAGTTCAACAAAAAGAAAACCAATTGATATCAAAGACATAGAAGATTTAGAGGAGATAGAGGAAATAAATATGAATATAATTAAAATCATGTCTAGAAAAATAAAAGATGAATTAAATATAAAGGAGAACTATTTACTATTATTATCAGATAATATAATTGTGAATAATACTAATATTAAGATAAGAAATAAAAATGCCAAAAAAAAATTTGTTATACCTTGTAGATTTAAAGCTTTTAAAAATAGTAGTTTGGTAACAATAATAGTAGATATTAATTATAAAAATATCTTAAAAACTGGCCAAGAGTATATATGTGACCACAATTTATTAAATATTGTTGAAGAATTTGCCTATAATTATTATAAGAATCAATATAAAATATCAGAAGAATAAATATTTTAAATTATATATTAAAGCCATTAATAATTTAATTATTTTTATTATCGATAAATCTATATTATATTTTATTAAAGAAGATATTTTGATTAATTTTAAATTTTTAAAATTATTTAATATTTTTTTATGTTCGGAATACTATATATATTGACAATTCAGTTATTATTATTTTCCCAAAAGGGGGAGGCGGACCCCCAATGTGGCAGGTGGAGCCCCCTCCGCCCCTCTGAAATGGAACACTTGTAATAAATTTTTAAAATATTACATTATTATTTATTTCTTCAACTATTTCCAATAAATTCAAATTATTAAATTTATCAAGTATTTTGGAACTAATAAGAGATATCTTAGATTTGGTTAATTTTAAATATATATAATATATTTGATTATAATTTTTAATTAGTGTTGAATTGTCAATAGCATTCTTATTTTTTATAGAATAATAAACATAATATTGTTGTATTTTATAATCAGAAAAATCTATTTTTCAATATTCTTTTTTTATAGTATA
>JAJJLS010022742.1:0-13756 GCA_023783355.1 Polyplastron multivesiculatum
CCCAATCCCCAATTGTGTTATTTATATTATATTTTATATATAAATTAAAAAATGGTTATAAAGAATAATTATAATAAAAATAAAGTTAAATAAAAATTATAAAATAATTATTAATAAACAATTTGTCAAATTCATTTTGTATTTAATCATCCAACTGATTTAATAAAGCTACTCCTCTTTTTACCCAATGATTAGGCTCTTTATTGCAAGGTAAATATACAGTAAAAATATAATTTGTAGAATGCCCTGTAGTACTTAAAGACCCTTGTCTTGATGAACATTTGTAAACTGGGCATTCATAATTATATTTTCCATGGCCTGTTGTTATTTTTTCATCAAAAACTTTAACTTTTAATATAATTGGTGGCATTTCACATGTAATATTTTTTCCTCTCAATTCATCAATAGTATGAGTTTCTTTATTCCATTCAGCACCTTCAATAAAAACTCCATATATATAATATACTTCTCTTGATCTAACTTTTTCCATATCACATTTTCCTTCATCATCAAAATCAAATTCAAATTCTAATCTATCAATAGATTCTTTGTTTTTTCTTGCATAATTTTGCTTTATACCAGTTAAGAATGATTGAGTGAAAAAGAAAGCTGAAAACCAGAATTTTTCTGGAGTACCTTTATTTATCCAATCATTGAAAAAATTTAATCTATTTGATAAATCTTTTATCCATGATAAAATTGGTTTTTTACTAGGATAACTTGCTCTTATCCAACTTGTAGGAATTTGCCCTTTAATTAATTGAGAAGCCATTTCCTCAATTTCATCTGTTAATGGCATATGACCCATAAATGCTTTGACACATTCATCTAAATTCTTAAAAATTAAAGATAATAATAAATTATATCTCATTATTTCTTGTATTAGAACACTATTCATGCAATCTTCATATTTTAAAGGATATTTCTTTTTTACTTCATCTACATTGAATTCCTTTATTAACTTCTCTTCAGCTAATAATTTAATTTGTTCCAAATTTTTTAATTTATATTCTAAAGTAAGATTAGAACTTCCCTTTTGTAATATATCTAATGAAGTTATTAATAAATTACCTTCATCTATCTGCTTTCTAATCAAAGTATTTTTATGTAATCCTAAAATTTCAGGTGATTCATTCTCTGGTAAATTCAAAAAATGTTGTTCATAAGGATCATATTCTTCATAATAAGATATAGGATATTCTTCTAAATCATTAATTTTAAAATTATCATCATCTGTCATTTTTGAACTATATATATCAGATAAAATAGCTGTTAAAGTTCTTCTATCCCAATCATCTGTTACTCTACCGCCATATATGCAATCAGATGTTAAATATGTAATGGCTTTAAATGGAACATCTATATTAGTTTTTTTTTCTAAATTTGATTTTAAAATATTTTTAGATATAAAGAAATCAGCTTCATTAAAATTATATTGAATATTCCATCCTATAGGCCCGAAATTTTTTCTTTCTAATAGAATACTATGAAAATGCATTAAGCCTATGAATAATTTTGTAAAAACATATTCTTTACCTCTTTGTTTCATAGAGGTATAGTCATAGCTCCATTGCTTTTGTTGAGATTTTAATAAATTTATTAAATTGGATTTTACTCCCTCAGGAGATTCAACAGTCATTTTGATACTATTTACTAGAATACTAGGTAATATATTATCAGCAATTAATGAACTTAACCATAACCTAAAATTAATATTCATTTCTCTTTCATTATTTTGTAAATTTGAAATAACTTGCTCTAATTCTTTCATAAAAGAAGGAACTAAATGTAAGTTTTGTAAAAATACCCATTGACCCTTTTTTTGACATTCTTCTATACTTGCCAAAGCTTTTTGACTTTGGCCTTGACCCAAAGATACACTAATTATATCATGCTTATTATCTTCAGCTAATTTTTTTACCTCTGCTGTTGGATCTAAACCTGGAGTTATTATTAACATTAAAGGAGTATTAAAACTACTTTTTTCAAATAATTCTGGAATTGTAAACAGAGGAGATTGAGAAAGGGCTTCTCCAAGATAATTTGTTATTACTAATCTTACATATGGAACTAATTTTTCTTGATTTAATAATTTTAAAATCATTAATTTATAAAACATATTCAATTCTTCACAATCTGGAATATTAAAATGTTCATTATAATCCAAACTTTTTTCTGAATTATTTTCAGTTGATGTTATCATTTTTATAAAATCTTCCCATTGTTTTTGATTTTTTAAAATTTTATCAGGCAAATTACAAATTGTATCATTTTTCTTGGAAGTCATTATTATTTCCCAAAAATTATCTTCTATAAATTCAGGTTTTTTATTTTTTAATATAATATTTTTGTTTGTGTCAATCATTGAATTTGAATTTGTCAAAAAGAAGCTTACATCTTCTTCTTTTATTACATCTCCTTCAACTAATTTTCTTATCAATAATAATAAACTAAAGACTAATCTATCTTTATTTAATAGTGATCTGCATACAGCAGTATAAGCTACTTTTAATAAAGCTTTTTCTAAAATTTTTATTCTTTCCAAAACAACTTCTACAGTTTTAGGCCCAGTGTATTTTTCTCCCTCTGGATCAATACTTTGTAAACTAAATATTAAAATATCTTTAATAAACCATGATATTGAAAACTGATATATTTCTTCTAAATTATCTAATTCACTTATAGCAAAAAAGATTAAACGGGCTAATTTTGCTAGAGGCATATATAGCATACGGTTATTATCTATTCTTTCTTCTGTCTTTTTAGCATTAGAAATTTGAACTGTAGCTTCATCAGATAATTTTTTACTTTCTTCTAATGAAAATATTAAACCATCATTTTCTAATAATTGTTCACTGGATACACCTAATTTAGTTAAAATATCTTGTTCTGTTTTGTGAATTGTTTCATTTAATTGGAATTTCTTTTGTAAAATATTATTTTTCTCACTTTCATCTGCGGGTGATTCTTCTTTTACTATAACACTCAAAAGCTGTTCGTTTAAGCCTTCTTTGTTTACAGTAAAATTAATGATTGATATTCTACCATATAGATCCGGATTAAATACAGGTGATGCTAAATATGAAATTAAATAGTATTTAAATGCAGGAGAATATTTAACTTCATAATTTTCATTCAATTTTAAAAATAAACCTTCAGAATGTTTTACGATTTCACTATTTAATAATAATTCAGCATCTGGTGGTATATCATAAGATATATAATCAAAAATTAAAGCTTTACCATTTGCAATACAATTTTCCATTAAAGTTTCTCTTTTTTCATTTGGTTTTAATATTTTTTTAATGTTTATTTCTATCTTTTTATAAAAAGTAAAATCATTTTTATATAATTTTTGGAAAAATTTAACAGCTTGTTTCTGTGGATCAATTAATAAACAAGGTTTAGTAGCCTCAAATAAAATAATACCACTATCCAAACTTCCAGAATCAGGTGGAAGGCCATTGATTACCCAATTAGATATATCAAATGGATCTCCTATTAATTTATTAATTTCAGCAACATGGCTAAATTGAATTTTTTTTTCTTCCAATAATTTAAAGATTACATTTTTAACAAAAGTTTCTCTGAATGGAACAATAAAAGGACCTAAAAATGCTATATATAAAGCAGATAAAATTACATCCCCAAAAACAAAAGGTAATTTTTCACTTAATTCTACTGCACATTCTGACCATCTTTTTTTCTCACCTCCTAATTTGCTAGTTAATTTTTGTGCTCTATTTAATTTTTTTTGACTTTCTTGAATTTGGGTTTGTAACTTTTGTTGTTTTTTATTAATGTCTTGATATATATCATTTAATTCTTCTAATTTATTTTTTATAGATTTTACATTTGCTTGAATTTTTTGTAAGTTTTCCTGAGCAGCATTAAAAGATGCTGTTGCCTCTGCACTTTCTTTTGCTAAGGGAATTAATTTTTCTTTTAATAAAATATCTAATTTATGCATATTTATAATAAAGTGGCAAAAGCACGCACATGTAGATGAAATTTTTTTTTCCATATAAGATGGTTCTATATCTTTATCATGTATATATGGAGTTAATAATTCTACAATTTTATCACTAAATTGAGTTGTCTCCAATTTTTTTGGTAGACTTTGTAAAGTTTTTAATAAACTTACATCATTTAATTTTTTCTTATAATAATCCCATTGAGTTGGAACAGTTTCTAAAGGTTTTTTTTCAAAATTAGACATAATAATACATATAGCTCGCATCATGGTAACTATTTCTTTGGGTGGTTGACGATATGACCTCAAGGCCATAAATTGTTTTTTATCTATTTTATTGATTTTTTGTTTTATTTCTTCTTTTATTATTTCAGCTTCTTTTTGCATTTCTTCAGCTTTTGTTTTTTTTTCTTCTGCTTCCTTTTGTCTTTCTATAGCTATTTTTTCATTTACTGCACATTCAGCTTCAGCTTTTTTTGCATCTGCTGATTGTGCTGTAATTTCTGCTAAAGTTTTATCTATTTCTTTTTGCTGTTCTAATAATTTTGGTTTTTGTTTTTCTAATAATTCAGACATTTTTTTTATTTGTTCTCCTGCTTCATCTATGCACTTTACACCCCATTTGTATTTTTTTATATCTTCTTCTAATTTGTGAGAATATTTTTCTTTAAAAGTTATAAAAAATTCAATGAAATCTAAGAAACTCTTAGGTAAAATAATAACTTTTTTTCTTGTTTGTATAAAATATTTATCACTTTGTTTATTTATTTCACTAAATACTTTAGCAAATATATGACTCAATTTATCTACTATATTTTCATGAACAGGATGTGATAATTTTTTTTGATTTATTTGTTTTTCTTCATTTTCTTCTCCTTCTTTATTTGAATCTTCTTTATCTTTATCTTTATCTTCTCCTTCTACTTTTTCACTATTTGTATTTGTGATATTATAATTATTCAGATTTTCATCTTTACATAGTTCCCTCTGGGCTAAAAAGAACAAAGCATCTTCTGGCCATTTTTCATAAAAGTCCATAGTTGTGCTAGTCAAAGCAGGAAATTGTCTTAATATTTTTGTGAAATTTTTATTTAATGGATTCATACATATAAAAACTCTACATTTTTCTCTTACTTTTTTTATAATAAATTCCCAAAATTGGGTATCATCTAAATTATTTAATTCTTCATATTCTTTCATTTGTCTTGCATTTCCTAGAACTTCTGCTTTTTCTTCCCCATTGAATAAATTATAAACTACACCACTCGCAATTATACAATTTAAATCTACATACATTTGATCATCATTTATATTATTATCATTTAATAAAAATATACTATCTTCTAATCTTACCCCAGTTTGTCTATATAGTTCTTGTATATCTTTTATCCAATCCTTATGAGAATAATTCTCAACTTCATCTTTACCTCGTGTTAAAAATATTTTAAACTTTTTAATGAAAGCACAAATATTTATCAAGCTTTTTCTTCCACTACCTGTTAAACCAACTAAGACACTATGTTCACCATTTCTTGACAAAACTCTATCAATTCTTAATAAATGTCTTAAACTATAATCAAACAAAATTAAATCTATTCTTTCTTTTGCCCTACGATTTGAATTATAATAACTAATTTGATCATATATACTTTTTCTTAAATCACTTATATCATTTACTTGAATATACAATTCATCTTCATTTATTTGTGAGAAAAGTAATGAATTATATTGCTTTTCAGCATCTTCATCTTCAACCCCATGATATATGAAATTTTGTAATTCTTTTAATACATTATTTTTAAACTTTAATTGATCCTCCTCACAAGATAATCTATCTTGATAAACTCTACAAGTTTCATGCAATAAAGTAGATAACATATAATCAGTACAATTTTGTTCTTTAGATAAAACCTCTGCTTTTACCATAGCAATAGAAGAGAAGATTTTTACTAAATCTCTTAAATTAAAATTATATTGTGGAGTTATAGGTAAAGGTCTAAATAATTCTTTTACTCTTTTGAAAGAAGTTATTGCTCCCTCTACTATAGTTTCTTTTAATTTTCTGGCTTGATTTGGATATTCACTAAATAAAGCTTCATAATATTCTTTAAATATTTCTTTCATAGTTATATCATCAATTTCTGTAAAACTAAAAGGTATAAAATGCCATAATAATCTCAATGAAACTATAGGTCTACCTAAAGTTAAACAAGAATTAATTAACATATTTCTAAAATTAATGAAATCTTGTTCTTTTCTATCATACCAACCACCATAATCAAAATATTGTCTTAATATTTCTATAGGTGGCTGGGCTCCATATCTTTCTTTTGTAGGCATATTTAAATCTTCTATTAATATTAAAGCATTTTTATTTCCTTGTGGAGCTAATGTTCCTTTTTTTAATTTAAAACATATTTTTTCTTCAATTAAATCACATATATTATTAGCAGTTGTTTTAGAATTAAAAATAAATGTATAATTTAACCATCTTTTGTTAGGATTTACATTATTTGATGATTTATTCTTTTCATCTTTATTTTGTTCATTTAAAGCTAATTCTTCATTATTCATATTTAATATAAAATTCATCATAGCTAAACTTTTACCACTTGCTGTAGACCCAAATAATAATAAGGGCATTTTATTTATTTGTGCCAATTTTAATATTTCTTTAGCCCTATAAGTTTGTGTAGAAGGAATCATTATTTCATTTCCCCTTTTTAAATCTTCTTGTACTTTTTTAAAAGCAGCTTCATGATTTTCTTTTAATAAAGTATTTACATTAATAAAAGCTTTTTCATTAAAATCATATATCATATTTAATAATTGACCATAATTTGATTCATAACTTCTATTAAATTGTAAGGCCTCTTCAGACATTTGGAAACTTGGATCTTTTATACATGTAGCATTTATTGCTTTTAATTTTTCTACAATATCCAGTTGATCTTTTGGATTTTCTAATAGCCAAGTAAAGCATACTAATATAGTATAAATGAATTTATTATATAAATTTTCTCTTTCGGTTTCTGTTATAACTCTAGAAGCATTTGGATTAATTATTATTTTTTTATCTTTATTTGCATTTGTATTTGCTCCAATAGCATTATCTCCCTCGTTTAATTCTTTTAAATGTTGTTTTTCTATATCATCATTAATAGTATCTTCTTTACTCATATTATTAAATATATTGCATTCTAACATATTTACAAAAGTTTTCATAAACCAATTTTTGAACATGGGTACTCCTATTTTTTTCTTTAAATTATTATATTCATCAAATAAAATATTATCTACAATTTGATTATAATATTTTTCAAATAAGCTAGTTATTAACTCAGGATAATTTGATTTTTTATAACTATCTGGTAAAGTATTTAACCAACTATAAAAAAAGTCACTTGGATCAATATTAACTCTGTCAGTATAAACAACACCACACCTTGATATAGTTGCTAAAGAAGCTTGAGATAAATCATCAATTTCAAAAATAATAAAAGTTTTTTCATCTAAACGAATTTGATCAGAGTTTTCTAAACATAATTTTTTAGTATCATCTAATACTGAATTCATATTTTCTATCCATAAAGTATCAACAGGTCCATCAAATACTAGTAATTTCAAATCTTCACTAGTATCAGCAAAATATCCTCTTAAAGCCTTAGAACAAATTCCCTCAGTAAATTCCATTGTTTTTTTATTGACATATCCAAATAATTGTGGGGAAGTTATTGCTTTTGGATTAATAAATTGGGCCTTTATTGTATTATTTTTTCCACATGCTTTGAAAAAATCTGGTAAACCATTAAGATAAACTTTCATAATAGAAGATTTATTAGCCATTGGAGCTCCTACTATCATAACAGCGTGTCTAACTGATAATATATTTATAAAATCTACAACTTTATCTATTAAAAATTTATTTGGACGCAAATTTAAATCTTTGCATTTATTTTCTAAAGCAGTTAATAATTTATCATCTATTTTGTTCACAAAATTACTATTAGGGAATAAATCTGATAAAATTCCTGTATATATTTTATAATCATCTGCAATAAACTTTGGCATATTTGAATCTAAAATAGCTTTTTGAACTAAAAATGATTCCTGCTCTTCATTTTCTATCATATGCTCACTTGTAATAACTCCTATATAATTGATAATACCATTTAAGGCTCTCATACCATAATCGTAATGAAATTGAGAACTTAATTGTTCACTAGCAAGTCTCAATGAAGATACAATTTTTTTACTTAAATCTCTAGCTTTTTGGAATCCATATGAATAAAGCATTATTTCAGTAATCATTTCATAATTTGGAATCATCATAGCTAAAGGACGGAATAATCCTTTTAAATTGTCAGGCAATTCACTACGTCCTGCATAATTTGGATTCATAGTAATAAATATACCCATATTATAATTAAAATTAAATTGGTGGCCATCAAAATTGCAATAACTAGCTCTTGCTTTTAGGCAATTTAATAAAATAGATATTTGATGTGCTATAACAGATAAAACATCCAATGTTATTCTATTAAATTCATCAAAACATACCCAACATCCGCTCATTGAAATACCTTTAAAAAACTTAGTCATTAAAACAAAATCTGAGTCCTCAGAACAATTATAAGTAAAACATTTTTTTCCTAAATTTTTTGATAAATCTTTAATTGTTTCTGTTTTCCCAGTACCTGCAGGTCCTTCTGGAGCTCCACCCAAATTATTTGATAAAGCTTCCATCATAGTTCTATAGCATCTATCAGTTAATGGTGTTATAACCAATCTTTTTTGATTTCCTAAATATTCGAAATCATATGCCCTTTCTGTATTTAGCATACGAACATTTATACTAAAAATATCTTTTATATGTTCTATTTCTCTACCTTTTTGATTTACAAACACATATCTTAATTGACTAATCCAATCAAAATCAGCTATTGAATTAACATTATTTTTATATAGATAGTCAATTACATCATTCGCATGGACATCTTGTATAATTAATGAAACTAAAGTTTTTTTGAAAGTTTTTGTAAAATTGTTGGATGAGGAACGAATTGCTACAATTAATTCAAGTAATGTATTTTTATCTTTTTCATGTAACTCTTTTAATGAATTTGGATCTTCTTTTACATTATTTATAGCGATTTCTGTTCTTTGAGTCCAATCCAATTGACTTATAGTTAAAACTGCCTGTTCTATATGACTCTGGGCCCATTCAACTCTTTTTATTTTATTTTTATTTTTAATTTGTGGGATTTCAATTTTCTTTTTCTCAGCATCTTCTAGATTGTCAAATTCTTTTAACAATTGAGGATTTAAACTAAAATAACACTCTTTAAATAATTTTTTTAAAGTGAGTTTCATTTCAAATTCTACATCTAAAAGCCATTTCTCTAAAGCAACAGTGACATAAATAACTTCTTCTCTTTGTTTTATCTCTTGATGAGGATTAATTGGTTTAACAAATGCAACCTTTTCTCCTTGTTCACTAACAAAAGTTTCAATAGTCCTTAAGTGATATTCTTTTTTAAAAACTTCATTAGTTTCATAATTAGGAACATTAAAATAAAAATCTATTGTACTATATGTTAAATATTTCATTCCTTCAAATACTTGTTGAATATATTTTGTGGCAATAATTGCAGGCTCACTACATTGTGCCAACATTAAAGTTAATTCTTCATTAGATACAAAATAAAATCTTGGAAAAGCATCTCTTTTTGTATTTAAAAAAGCATTTAAACTTTGATTAACTTCTTCTAAAATTCTACCCCAATTCATAAAGTTTTCTTTTATTTTAATCATTTGGACAACTTCACTTAATTGTGGAGACCCTTTAATTTGTTCCATATGATTTTTCCATTGATTTTCTACTCCTAAATATTTTGGATATTCTTCACTTAATTGTTTTTTTAAATCACCAAAAGCAAAAATTTGTTGTAATTGAGTTAATAATTTTTGAGTTTTTAACCATGCATCTATTATATCTTGAGCTTTTGCAATATTTGCCCAGATGTAATGTATATCTTTTTGAAGAAACTTTGCAAATTTAGAACTGCTTAAAGATACTATTTTAGTTAAAATTGCATCAATTTCTTCACAAAGAGGCTCAACATCTTTTAGAATATATATATCACTTTCATTAAAAGGAACCAAATCAAATTTCATTTGTTTATATTTATCTTTTAACTTGTCTAAAGTTGCATTTAATTTTTTTTGCCCTGTGGCATATATTGATCTTTCTGCAATTTCTTCTCTTTTATTCAAAATACCCAATTCTATTAATGTTGTTAAATTTATTTCTAAATTTTCTGGAATTGGAATACCTATAGCATGTGCTAAATCCCCAATATGATTAGCTTTAAAGTCAGGATTAATTAAATCATATAAAACTGGCAATATTGGTTGGAATTTTTCTATTTCTTTTTTAATTAAAATTATAACATTATGTGGGTTTGGTTTATCTTTTCTAAAAATAGTACGTTCTAAATTATCTATAGTATTAATACATTTCTCATAAGTTTCTTTTAATTTTTTTCTATCAATTTGATTTAAATTTTTTTCCATCCAATTTTTTCTACCAGTTAAAAATTTGGAAACACTATCCCATAACTCAAAATATGGATCAAAACCAGCTTTTATTTCCCTAATTTCTGTTAAATCAGAAGTTTTCATTCTTAAAATTGATTCATGCTCGTTTAATATACGACATGTCGCAATCATTTCTTCTATTACAAACTTTTGATTACAAAAAGCATTAAAAACTTTTTCATACCCATCAATGGTTCTTTCATCTATATAATTTTCGAATTCAGCTTTAATATTAGAGATAGCTATTAAAGCATCCCTATACCTTTGCTTAACAGATTTCTTAAACTTTTTCCTATCTGCCTCCAACCTTGCATCAGTTTCTTCTTTTTTTATTTGTAATATTTTTGGTACACCATAGCAACTCCATACACGAAAGAAATCTTTATCTTCAATTTGATGTAAATTTTCTTCTAATAATCCTGCATTTGCCTGTTGATTATTTATTTTTTCCCAAATTCCTTTAATTTTTTCTGGAAAAGCTGCACAATATTTAACATCTTCATTATATTCATCAACATTTTTTGGTTCTTCATCCAATTTTTTTTCAATTTCTTTTCTTTCATTTTCAATCTTTGTAGTTAAATATACATTATTTTTCATAACTAAATTAAATAATTTTTCCCTTGTTACTTCTAAAGTTTTAAGCCATGTTTCTTTTAAAGGTTTACAACTTAGACTAAATCCACCCAAAAAGAAAAAATCATATTTAAATGTATTATTAAAGAAATCAAAATATTTATTATTTTCATCTATAAAATGCCTAAATATATCAATATTTACTGTTTCTTCATCCAATTTTTTACCATTAGCAAATTTCATTAAATCTATAAGATGGGGCATAACATCTTTATTTAATATTCTTAGTAATATTTCGATTGGTGCGAAAAATAATTTAACTGCATTTTTTAATTCTTCTATTTCTTCATTTACAGAATTATCATCTTTGAAAAAAATTTTTAAACAATTTTTGGATTCATTTAAATATTGATTTTGTTGTTCTTCATGAGAAAGTCTATCCAAAACTACAATAGTATTGAATGAAGATAAATGTTCATATGATTCATTTATATGACTTTCTAAACGAGACCAAAATGTATCAAAACTTGGTTCTATATAAAAATGCTTACTTCCTGATTTTATTTCAAATTCAAATTGCATCAAACTAAAATCAGTTTGAAAAATATATTCCAAAGGATAATTATCCCTTATTGCAAATATATCTTCTATCTTATATGAAGGTATATTTTTTTCCAATTCTCTTAATTCTTGCTTTTCTTCTTCAGTAAAATCTAAAATAGCCTCTTTGTTAATTTTTTCCTTTTCATGCTCAGTTTTTTTCACCTTTTCCCCCTTTTTTTCTTTTTCTGCAATTTCTTTGGCCTTTTTTTCTTCTTCTTCTTTTTCTTTTTCAACTGCTTCTTTATATAATTGTTCTTTTTTCTTTCTCAATTCAAAAAAAGCTGAATGATATTTGAAGTATTCTTCGGTAAATTTCGAAAAATCATAACCATGCTCTTCTTTTATTTTTTTACTGATATCACTAAAAAGGCCAATTATATATCTCATACTTTTATGAAATGTATTTCTTATTATATGACTTGCCATTTTATTTATTAAATTTTCGAATTTTTTTGATTTGTGTTTAATATGTTCAGGTATTCCGGCATTCCTATCTACAACCTCGTTGTTTTCTTTTCTTTTGTTTAAAGCTTGACTTAATTGATAATTTGATTGACTAATAATATTACTAATTTCTTTAGTTAATTCAGATTCAGTAGTTTTATTTTTTTCAAAGAAAAAATTCACTTTAACAGGTTTATTAAAAAAATTTTGGTAAAAAAATAAATGATTACTTGCTTTTTCTTCATATGCTTTCAACCCCATTAATATGGATGTAAAATCGCTTTCATTTTGGTGTAATTTAAATTGCATTTTTGTGAATACATCTAAAAATTTGTATTTATGTTTAAAAGATATTATTCCCTTTTTTTTCTCGGGTATTAAAAATTGTTCAGATGTAGTTAAAAATTTCCTTACTGGAACTATATCTTTTAATAGTTTATAATAATGATAATTCATTGGTAAACTTTTATAAAATGTTTCTATATGATAACTCCTTTCATTTAAATTTTTTAATTCAATCATAAATTCTTCAATTATTTTTGGAGGTATATTATTAATAACAAAATCTAATTTATTTTTATTTATTTCAATTTCCCTTGGAAAAGAATATCTTCTCCAAATACCAAATCTTTGATTATTATCCATATTTTCTAATTCAATAGGATTACTTTGATGCTTATTTTTCCCACTATATAAATATGTCAACCAAAGTAATTTTCTCATATAGTCTTTGGTCATGAAATTATATGGATTTTCCACTTGACTTTCTAGAATAAAATGGTCTAATGCTATATATTTTTGTGCATAAAATTTCCAGTTATTTGCTAAATTCATTCTTTTTATTATATTTTCTTCTTTTTCATTATCTAAAAGACAATTAAATCTTGTTACATTTTTATTAATAATATTTCCATTATTATTTATCTCTATATTAAACATTTGAGTTTTTTCATCATAACTTAACACTTCGCACACTTTCCATCCCTGATTACCCAAGTTATCAAACCATCTTGTTTTTGCCATTACTTTTCCATTTTTGTCTTTTAATTCTTTCATCCTTTGTAAAATTACACCAGGCTCTTCTGGTTCTTCATCATAACTTTCTAAAAGTATATGTCTTTTATAATAATCGAAATCTTCTTCTTGTTTTTTTTCTATATCTTTTGCTTTAACTTCTTCCGGTTGATACATTAAATATGGGGAATATGGAATACCTTTGGCCTTATATTCTTGTTCTAATAAATAATGTTTATCTTTGATTGCTGTGGATACTAATTCTTTAAATTTATATTTTTCTGGATATACTGTAAGATTTAAATGCTTTAAAAATTGAGATTTATCTTCTTTTCTTGTGAGGTACTTTTCTTCTTCTTTTTTACGATTTTGAAAAAATATTTTTTTCTTCCGATACATTTCCTCATTGAATATGTCCATTTTTTAATTATATTAGAATTTAATTTTTTAAGTTTCTTTTTAAATGTTAATTTAAATTAATTTTGTATTAATGGGGATTGGGGATGGGGATTGGGGATTGGGGATTGGGGAGTGGGGATTGGGGAT
>JAJJLS010022743.1:0-13552 GCA_023783355.1 Polyplastron multivesiculatum
CCCAATCCCCAATCCCCAATCCCCAATCCCCATTAAAAAAATAAAAAAATATTAATTATAATTTTTTAATTTAATATTTTTTTAATTATTTATTTAATTTTAAATAAATTAAATTAAAAAAAAAATAAATATTGAATATTTAAATTAAGTCAATAAAAACTAAAATAATAAAAAAATAAAAATTATCTAAATAAATTAAAATATTATGTTTTAAATTAAAGCATAGCAATATAGAATGATTATTAATATATATTATCAAGTATAAAAAATAATTAAAAAAATTTCAATATATTGGAAATAAAAAATATCAAAAAAAAATAATAAAAAATATTCATATAAATAATAATTATTTTATTTTTTCTCATTTAATTATTATTTTTATCTGTATTTTGAAATGTCTATTAATTTTAAAAATAATAAAAGATATTTGCCGTATATTATTAATAATATATTATATATATTTAACCAATAATTTTTGGTCTGATCATTTGGTGGTGTATGCAAATCATTTGCAGACACTAGCATATTTTTATCAGCCAAAAATAAGTTATAAGCAGGCAAATATATAGATAGCTATTCATAATTTATTTTTGGAGGGAAAAATTACTGGTTTTGGCAAATGATTTCAGATACAAATAAATTTTGAGAGTTTAAATAGAAAACAAATAATATATAGACTTATCAATTTCATCATGTAAAGAAACAGCGTTAATATTAGGATATTCTTCCAATAATTTATTGAAATAAGTTTGATTTCCATTTTTATAAAGGATAGTTATAATAACCTTTAATTAAAAATCATTCTACTTTTACAACTCTATGCACTTATGAATTAACATATGCAGATATATCACAATTTATTATAAAATGATAAACCTCTAAATAATAACCCAAAATTACCTTTTGTTCTTAAATTTTTTCATAAAAAGCTTTTTTGAATCTGAATTTATATTCCCTTTCACAAAATAATACTTCTACTCTATACAGAGGGGGTTGGTATTATTTAATGATTGACTGTATTAACTTTAATATAATTTACATTTCTTCCATTTAATTCTAATTCTTTCGTTTTTTAAATTGTTTAAATATTTCAAATAATTTTTTTCTTATTCTTTCTTTTTGAAGTAAATAAAAATGTGAAGGAGATATATTTTATTTTATCATTTCATTTAAAGTTCCATATCTTATACTAGAACAAAAATAATAACTTATTTAAACTGAATATTATCTAATATATCAAATAATTTTATGTTTTTTGCTTTTTTTAATCAGCATAAAATTACTGATTTTTTCTATAAATTTTTTATTTTCTTCTTGAAAAATAACTTTAACTCTTTTTCTCATAAATTTTTTAGAATCAACTTTTGTCTCTTCGAGTAATACAGAATTAAATATTATAACTTATTAATCACAAGATACTTTCTTAAATGTTATTTTTCATCAGACACTTATTTCAAAAATATTCAAAATATTATACTTACCTAAGGTATTAAGAATTTTATCGCATTCATCTATGAAAATATAATTAGTCAAGTCATACAAAAAAAAAAAGATTCCAGAAATCTGGAGATTATATCCAGATTTCTGGAAATTTTCGATAAATAATTAATTATTTTTCCTATGTGAAAAAAAATTAATTTTATTAAATTATTTTTATTTTCATAAAAAATTAATTATTTTTCCAAAGGGGAAAATAAATAACTTTTTATCGAAAATATTCTGAAATATTCAGATTTTTGGAAACTATTTTTTGAATTACTATACAAGTCATAATTTGTATAAGAGTATTTCTTTTGGTAAGAGCTAATATTTTTCTATAATTATCAAAAAAATTTTAAAAGTTTTAATATTCTCTTTTTCATTATCTCCTCAGATTAGAAATCATGTTTTCATAAATTTATTAATTTCTAAGTAAATTCCTAATAAAATCTAATAAATTCTTTTGATATTTGATAAGATAATTCTCCCATATGACAAAAAACTAATCAAGATAAATCTCTTTTTATTTCCTCTTTTAATATTTTATTAATTATAGCAAAAAATAAAAAATAGCACTTTTTTATAATTTTATTGATTTTGAACTTCTGATGGATTTTCAAATCCTTCATTTTTAATGTTTTGTTTAAGTTGTTCTTGAAATGGTAAATACTTAAATGAAGTATGATTTGAGGACCTATAATTAAAAAATAAATATTTAATAGATATATATACCTAATAAAAGTTTAAGAAGATATGCAACTAGAATATTTAATACATGAATAAATTGTCTTTTGGCTTTAGGCATCGCAAAAAAGATAAGGATAAGATATTTAAATTATGTTATGTTCATCATCATTCCTATCTAAGTCTACATAATTATCAAATCGTAAAAAAATTTATAACTTCTACATAATTAATTTTAATTTTATTGCTTATTATCTTTTTTTCAAATAGCTAATATAAATAATTTTTATTAAATATCTAATATATACAACCAAAAAACTCAATTTCAATAATGAGTAAAAGTATAAAAGAATATTTTTTTCTTCTTTATTTTGATAAACCAAAAGAAAAAGAAGGTAATGATGAGGTTAAGTTCAATGGAAAAGAAAATGTTCCAAAATGTATTTTCACTAAAATAATTAAATTAAATGAAGAAAATGATAAATTAATAAAAATATTTAAATACACTGGAGAAATTGAAGAAACACTTAATTTTGAATTTTCTTATGATAACAATAATTATAATTTATCAATAAATAAAAAAGAGAAAATTTTTATTTATGATATTATTTTAAAAAAAAAATTTCTTAGAAGCTTTGAAAAGAATAAAAGAAGAGGATAAATTAGAAATTTTATTTTCTGAATCAATTAAACTTTATGATAAAAAGCCTAGTTTTCAATTTCTAATTAATTTATTTATTCATGTATATAATACAAAATTATGTTCCAAAATTCTAGATGAATTCAGTAAAAATATTGATAAGCCATTGCAAAAAAATAATATTATCAAAGATAGTTTAGTACAATATAAATGTAATTTTGATGATATTTGCAAAAATGCAGAAAATTCTATTTCAAAATTTTCTTTAAACAAAATTGATTTTTATGGTTTAGTTTTGTGCTATTTAAATAATTATAATACAATAAAATTTAAAGAAAAGTTTGGAGAATTGTATAAAAGTAGTAAAAATATTTTATTTGATATAATGTTGAAATATAAATTATATTTTAAAAAACAGCTTGAAATTGATAATGACTTTTTAAATGAAATATTAAAATTCTCTACTACTAAAGATTTCGAACAATTTAAAGAAAATATAATGTTTTATTTAAAAGATATAGACTCCTTTTTAGATTTAATCAACAAAAATAAAGAAGAAATTATTAAAATAAATAATTTTAAACCAATAGAAGTAATTAAAATAGAAAATACAGAAAAAATTAATATTTCTAAAATCATACAAAAAATCGATGATATTATAAATTTTTCAATAACAAAAAATATATTATTAATTCATTTCAACAGTGAATTTTGGGAAAATATGGCAAAAAACTGTTCAACTGTAAATATGGATAATATTAAATTATGCTTTAAAGTAAGAAAATTATTTTTAGAATATAAGAGAACAGTAACAAAATTAATAGAGGATAAAAATAATTTAATTATAAAAGATATAGAATCATTCTATAAAAAAGGAAGATATACTAGTCTATTAAATAAGAATATAGAAAATTATATAATGAATCCTAATTCAAATATTACTAATATAGAAATAATTGAATTAATCAAAACTTATAATCCTTACTATACTAATGATAAGCATATAAAACAAAGAAAACCTGACATTTTAAAGAAGATTGACTTAGAGAAAGTAGATGATGATTTCAAAAAAAAATATCAAGAAATGAAATTTGAAGAAATATTTAAATTAGATTTAAAAAATTATTTATATATTATGTTAAATAAAATACAAAATATTACAGATTTTGATATTATTTTTGAATTAATAAATTATAATAATGTCGGGGAAGAAAAATCCTATTATCTAAAATCATTAAATGATAAATATAAAATAGCAATTAATAAAATTAAATCATCAGATAATGATGAAAAAATAATAAAAAGTTTAGCAAATTTAACATATTTTTTGTGTGAAAATGAAGATAAAAACGATTTTTTATCAATAACAATTAAAAAATCAAATCAAATTGATGGAGAAATGAAACATAAAATTTATCTTGAACTTATTAAATTATGCAACCAAAAAAGTAAAGTCCAAAATCAAGAATTAACACAGTCAACAAAAATTGAACAAATAATAAAATTTATTTCAAACCACTATTCAAATTCATTAAAATCAGATAATTTAAAGCAACTTATTGAATTTTTAACAAATTTAAAAGAAGAAGATGCTAATAATTTTATTGAAAATCTTCATGAAAAATATATTATTTTAGATACTGAATTTTATTCAGTTGGAGAAAGTTTGAATATTCAATTATTGAATTCAATATTTCAAAAATTAAATGTTAATAAAGATAATAAATATATAACAAAAAGTAAAGAAGTTTTAAAAAAAATATATGAAGATATAGAAAACAAAGAAATTAAATTTAATTTTTTAAAAAATTTATCCTCGGATAAAAAAGAAATAGTTTTGGAAAAATTAAATATTTTAACTTTTTTGCCAGAGAATAATATTAATCCAGAAGAAAATTATGATAATATAATTAAATATTATAATGAAATGAAGGAAGATTTAGATAAATTAACTACTTATAAAACTTCTTTAGAACTATATCATCAAGAATCAAAAAAAGATGAAATATCAAAAATAAATAATAGCTTTGAAAAAATAAAAAAAGGAACCTATTATTCTTATTATCAACAAAGAGCAGATATTCAAAGTTTATTAGATGAAACAAAAAATATTGTTGATAAAGTTAATGATATAAAAAATTCAAAAATTTTTGGAATTTTTTTTTCAGTTCAGAAAAATAATAGAAAAAAAGAAATTAATAATGAAGACAAAAGCCCTTTTGATAAAGCATATGATGAATTCAAAAAATTTAAAGAAGAATTAGCTAAAAAAGGAGAAAAATTTGTTAACGAAAGATCAAATCTAAATAAAATAAATAAAAAAATAATTGATCAAATTAATAAAAATCCTGAAATACAAAATGAACTAAATTCATTAATTAATAGAGAGATAAAAAGCGATGGAGAGCTTAATTTATTGTTATACAGTAAAAGTTATGAAAAAGATTTGAATTCAATGTTTTATTTTTTAGAATACTTTGAGAAAAATATTTATGAAATTACAAATTTAAAAAAAAAATGCAAAGATTTTTCGAAGAAAGAAGATAATAATGAAATGAAAAATATTCTAAAAGAATTGAAAGAAGAAGGATTATATGACTACACAAAAGAAAATATATTAATCAAAAAAGTAATTATATTAGAATGTTTAATTTATTTTTTGAAAAGAAGCAAGCACTGGATTTTTTAAATAAACAACGAACAGAAGATATTAAACATTTATATGATAAAATAGAACCCAATAATGGAACTATTTCAACAAATGATATATCAGATACTCTTAATTGCGTAGGATTTTTCCAAGAACTTAAAGAAAAAAATAGTTTAAATAAATTGATAGGGAATATAAAATCGAGATTGGATGAGGAAGATTTATTTAATAGCTTAAGAAATTTTTCTGATATTTTTCGTTCCATTATAGAACTTGACAAAAATTTTGATTATTCTTTGAATATTTATGAAGAAATAAAAGAAATTATAAATGATGCAAAATTCTTTTTTAATAAAAATAGTGATGAATTAAAATATAAAATAGAAAAAGAATATAAAATTATCACAATTGATAAAATAAGAGAATTGAAAAATAAAATTCAAGTTAAACAAGAAAGAAATAAATCTGCAATTGATGATGATAATAGCACTAAATTTTATGAAAAATATGAAAAATTAATTTTTTTCAAAGATTTATCAAGTAAAATTGAAGAAATATATAATTTAATGACTATATTAAGAACAAAAGGAAGTACACTTCCCATATCAATTCGTGTTGAAATAACATATCCAAAAGTAAAATATTATTTAGGAAAGGATAATCAAGTAAAGGAATTTAAAGATATTCAGAACTTTTTATCGAAAGCTAAAACAAATATTATAAAAAAATTAGACTCTATTTATAAAAAGCTGACAACTATTAGATTTATTTATGGAAAGCAAATAGATAGTTTATTGAGTCATATTCAAGGGAATTATCAAATTAATTCATTTTTAAGATATATCTTAAATTTAACAGATTGTGAAAATAATGTAAAAGAAGGAAAAAGATCTTTTAAAAGAAATGTTAATGATTATATTAATGAATATGATTTATATAATAATAATTCTTTCCATATTATTCATCAATATATAATAAGCCTATTCGAAGAAAATGATTTAACAATAGAACAACATTATAAAAATATTTCAATAAAAAAAGGTCATTCTATCAAAGGAATATATAAATATTTATCACAATCTGATTCAATGGAAGACGATATTTTACAAATATTTTTAGATAAAATAGGAAAAATTCCTATTGCTCAAAATATTTTAATTAATAACAAAGAAACTTCATATGAAGAAATGCAAGCCTTTTTTCACAGGGCTATATTATGCAAATATAATACATTATTTGCAGTAAAAGTGAGTAATTCATTCTCTGATTATCAACAAAAATGTATGAATATTTTTATTAATAATTTTTTAGAATACAAAAAAAAATTATTCAAAAATAAAGAAAATAAGGAAGATAATGAAAGAGATACATCTGTATATATGGATTCATGTTTAGTTTTCATATATAATAAAGATAGTGAATCATTTTTGAATGAATTAAAAAATTTAAATCCTAAACAACTCCCAATGTATAATACTAATCATTTACTGACAAGATGTATAACCTTGGATAGATTATCTTCAATTAGTTCAAATAAAGATCCTTTAAGGGAAAAATTATTTGAAAATACTCATATTATTCAGTCAGAAATTTGTGGATTAGGTAAATCCACTAAAATAAAAAATGAAATTAAAAATTCTGGAAAAGAATATATATATTTTCCTTTGGGTGGGAATATTACAAAAAATATTATTTATGATAAATTAGAAAAAATAATTGAAAAAATACCAGATAAAAATAATTATAAGGATATTGCAATTCATTTAGATTTATTTGAAAGTAACGATCATTCTGTTTTAAATGAATTTCTTTTTTCTTTTTTAATTACAAAATTTTATTCTAATAATGAAAATATTATTTATATTCCTATAAATATAGAAATATATATAGAAATTCCTAATTGCTTCAATGATTTTATAGTTAACTATGAAATATTAAAATTTTTTAAAAGAGATATTGATATTATAACAGTAGAAGATATCCCAACACTAAATTTGTCATTAGATACCATTAAATTATTCAAAAATATGTTAGAAATTGATGGTAATAAAGAAATACATAATTGGGTAAAAGGTTATATGGAAAAACTGCAAATAGCAAAGTATTCTTATCACCAAATACATATATTTATAAACCTCTTTATAGCACAATATAACAAATTCGGAGGAAACAAACTTATTTTTTATGATAATAATAAAGTAGTGACTAAAGAATGCATAGAAAATTTTGCTGAAGGGACAAAATATTTTATTTATGGAGGTTTTTCAAGATTGCTATTGAAAGAGAAAAATATAAAACCTTCAAAAAGGAAAGATATAGATATATTATCTGAAGAATATGATAATGATATAAAAAATGAAAATTTTGAAAAAAAATTAATTTTTATAATTAAAAATAAAAAAAAATTTTTTAAATTAGATATTTCTACAAATTCATTAAAAAATGGAAATTTTCTTACTGAAAATATGAATTCTGAAGAAAAGGAAAGAATAAATAAATATCCATATGAAAAATTTGAAAAATACAAATATCTATATATCTTCAAAACAATATTAGATTTAAAAAATCCGGTTGAACCAATTAAACAGCCTAAAAAAGTAAAATTAATATCTTTATTAGAAATAATTGAAAAAGACGATTATGTAATGACAATTGATAACTTTAGGAAAATGATATTAATTTTATATAGAATTATTGCAAATATACCAGTTATTTTGATGGGTGAAACAGGATGTGGTAAAACAGCACTAATAAAAAAATTAAATCAACTATTAAATAACGGTAAAGAAAAATTAGAAATAATCAATATAGATCCTAGTTATACAAATGATAAATTGACAAAAAAAATGAATTTAATTAATGAAAATGCAAAAAAAAATGGTATAAATGAATTTTGGGTATTTTTTGATGAATTAAATACATGCGATTCCCTTGCTCTTATGAGTGAAATATTTATTAATAGAACTTATAATGGAGTTAAATTAGAAAAAAATATAAGGTTAATTGGAGCTTGCAATCCTTATAGAAGAAAAAAGGAAAATAAATATATTTGTGGATTAACATATCCGAATAATGAGAATGAATTAGTATATTTGGTAAATATGCTACCTCAGTCATTGATGTATTATGTATTTAATTTTGGTTCTTTAGAGCCAGAAAATGAAGAGCAATATATTTCAAGTATAATTTCTGACATTATTCCTAATAAAGAATTAAAAATTAAAACTAAAAAAGTCATTAGTAAATGCCATGAATATTTGAGAAATACATTCGACCCTTCAGTTGTTTCACTGAGAGAAATTAAAAGATTTAAAAAAATTTATCTTTTTTTCATAGAATATTATAAAAATAAATGCCAATGCTTAAAAAAAGATGGAAATACAGAATCAGAAATTTTAAAATCTATTATTATTTCAATATATTTGTGCTATTATAGTAGATTAGTGGATGGAAATTCTAGAAATAGTTTTGACTCTGAATTGAAAGGAGTTTTTAAAGAATTAGTTAATTATAAGTTTAAGCCAAATCAAAACAATGATAATTTTAATAAAAATGATATAATTTATGATGGTGAATTAAAAGATGATCTTCAATATAATTATAATATAACTGATTTAAGAAATTTTCAATTTAGTCAAATTGTTTCTGAGGAAGAAGATTATATATTAGAGAATATAAAATTAGATAAAGGAATAGGAAAAAATAAATCTTTGAAGGAAAACATATTTTTATTATTTACTTCTTTAGTCACTAATATACCTTTAATAATAATTGGAAAACCAGGAAGCAGTAAAAGTCTTAGTGCTCAATTAATATATAAGGAAATGGAGGGAGAATACTCAAATGGAGCTTTTTTCAAATTATATCCCTCAATTATTCAAAGTTATTTTCAAGGTTCTGATTCAACTACACCAGGGGATGTAGAAGGAATTTTTAATATTGCAAAAGGAAGATTAGAGGAATTAAAGAAAAGAGATAAAAATGTACCAATTTCAATGATATTATTTGATGAATTAGGTTTAGCAGAAAGATCAAAACATAATCCATTAAAAGTCTTGCATAGTCATTTAGAAATAGATGGTAATCAAGATGGAATAAGTTTTGTTGGAATTAGTAATTGGACTTTAGATGCAGCAAAAATAAATAGGGCTTTAACTTTATCAGTTCCTGATTTAGATGATAATTTGGATGATTTAAAAGATACTTCCAAAAGTATTGCTAAAAGTATTAATGAAGACTTCATTACTAAACCTATTTTCAATAAAATATTGCCAAATGTTTATTTCTTTTTTAAGAATAATTTAAAAACACTTAAAAAATTAACAGTTTATAAAAACTATGAATTACAAGAGTATAAAAATATAATAAACAAATACAAAGAAGATAAAGATTTTGAAGAGTTATTTTCAACTTTTGAAGATTGTAAATCATTTTTTGAAAAAGAAAAAAAGGAAAAAGATGAAGTAAATAACAAAATTTTTGAATATGATATATATAAAGAAGTAAAAGGAAAATTAAAATTATTTTTAGAAAATAAAAAAAAAGAAGAATATTTTGAAGAAGAAATAGAAATAGAAAATTTATTAAATAAAAAAGAGGTAAAAAATAAAAAAAAAAATAAAAATAAACCCTTGTTTGATAACAATGATTTTAAAAAATTATATGATAATGATAAAAAAATAAAAGAAGACTTCCTTGGGAACAGAGATTATTATTATTTGATTAAAGGAATAGCTAATGAAATGAATGAAAATAATAATAATGAATTGAAATTAATTATTAAAAAATACATAGAAAGAAATTTTGGAGGATTAGAAATTATTATTGATTATGAAGAAGATTATAATGAATTAATAGAGTTGGAAAATTTACAATCTCAAGATTTTGAAGAATTCCTTGAAATCATAAAAAAGAAAAAAAAATGGAATTCTGAACAAATTTTTAAAATTATTTATAATATTTATTGTAAAAATAATGAAGAAAGCGACAATCTTATAGGCGATGAAGATATAGAAGATTATAATTATATTCAAAATATTCTTGATAATATAAGAGATTCAAAAAGTAGATATTTATTATTAGGAATAAAGCCTTCTTTAGTTTCATTGATTCATCAGAAATTATCAAAAGAGCTCAAAAAAAATAGTAACAGAAAAGAATATATTTATTTTTTGGAAGGAAGTCCATTTGCTAATGACAATAGTAGTGAATATCAATTTGATATTATTGGTCAAGTACAAAAACATGCAGAAAATGATGATTTGCTTATACTCCAAAATTTAGAGCAAATATATGCTTTTTTATATGATTTATTTAACAAAAATTTCATAAAAAAAGATGGAAAATATTATGCTAGAATTAGCCATGGAAATTTTTCTGAACAACTTACTCATATTAATGAGGCATTTAGAATTATTATTATGGTTAATAAAGAATATTTAGATAAAGTTGATCCCCCTTTTTTAAATAGATTTGAAAAAATGATACTATCTTTTAAGAAATTAATAAATGAAAAACATAAAGAATTATCAAATATCATTTTATCTTACCTTGAAAAGGAAAAATTAACAAAAAAATATAAGATAGATTATAATATAAAAGATTTATTAATAGGGTGTAAAAAGGAAGATATTTTAGGGATGATATATTATGAATTAGATAATAGAGAAGATGAGGAAAAATATGATTCAAATATAAAAGAAATAATATTTGATAAAATTTATAAATTATTGCCCCAAGATATAATTGTAAATTTAAATACTGGAAATTTAATTAAAGAAAAATATGATGCAAAAAAACTTTATTATAATTTAGAAAGTTATTTAAATAGTAAACAAAAATATAAAATATCTATCATTTATACTTTTCATAGTATAACTGATATAATAAATGGTATTGATGAATCTTCAAGTTTTAAATTGATTTCAGAAATTAAAAGTAGAGGAGAATTAAAATATATATTAGATAATATGATATCAGAAAATATTAAATGCAAAAAAAAAAGTAACAATGAAAATTTAATATTCATTCATTTTGATAATTCAAACTCAAAAAAATTAGGATTCCTAATTTCTTTTGTAAAAGAACATTATAATAAAAATGAAGAATTAAAATTCATTTTTATTGTTCATATAAAAAGAAATTTCAATATTTATGAAAAAGAGAAAAAATTAAATAAAATATATACAGTACCTGATATTTATTCAGAAATTTATCAATTATTTATTGATAATTTAAATGGACCTGAAATCAAATTAAATGAAATTTTATCTGATCCCATCCAAAAGCTCACAGATAAAAGTCTCCTTAATATAAAAGATGAATTTAAAAATGCATTAAAGCAATTCACTAATGAAAATTTAAAAGAATTATATGGAAATAATGATGCAATTAATTTAGATAACTATTCAGAAAAACTTGAAAAATATTTTGAGGATAATAAAACTTTCATGAATGAGATAATTAACAAAATTAAAATATATATCAGCAAACAAAAAGATCAATCAAATAGTATTATTGAAAAAATTTATAAATTGCACTACATTAATAAAAATAGCGTAGATTTAATATCTGTCATTATAGAATTTATCAAAAATGAAATAATTTCAAAGAATATAAATATAATTTTATGTAAATTAGAAGACAATAATATTTTGACTTCATTATTAGTTCTAAGTAATAATAAATCCTTATTTGATGATGAATTGCATAATTCAATTACTCAAATGCTTAAAAAATATTTAGATACCATAAATTTTGAAGAAAATAAATATAAACCTAAGTTCAATTTAGGTTTTATCATTCCTGGTTTTTATGATTTTTATTTTAAATTATCAGATTTTATCATTAAAAATATTAGTAATGAATTTGCCAAAAATGAAAAAAAGATTAGAAGCTTTTTAACTGGAGATAAATATGACACACTTAAAAAATATCATAAAAAAGAAGAAAATTTACTTTCTTTAACTTATAATGAAATTGAAAATAATGAATTTATTTTTGAATTTATAAAGGACATTCCATCTAATTTATTATTAAAAGATTATATTACATATTTTTTACTCAAATATAATTCAGAAAAAGAAATTGATATTTCTCATAATTCTCATGATTTACCAAATTATAATTATGAGCATGATTTAATCAATTTATTATTAGATATAAGGTTCGATAATAAAGAAATAATACAAAACAATAAAAATAATCATCTTAAATTATTACTCATAAAAATCATTTGGCTAGAAGCTAATCATGATTATATAATAAAATTACTAGATATATATGATATATTAGATATTAATTTTACTGAAAATAAATTAATAAAAATTATAGAAAAAACTTTAAAAAATGAAAAATTCAGATATATAACTAATGAAAAAAAAAATCCTGATATAACAAAAGAAGTAAATGAAAGTTATTATAAAATATTAGCATCTATATGCTATTCGGTAATAAATATAGATTTTAGAAGTAAAATAAAATCTTTTGATTATATAGATTCCTTAAAAAATGCAATGAAAATAATAAAAAGTTTAAATGATGGTTTATATATTTATTCAATAGAAGTTGATATTTTAGAAGAATTTATTCAAATTTATGAAACTTTAGAATTAAATAATAAAATAAATAAAAATATTTTATGTGATATTTGCTTGACTTTAAAAAAAAATAATGAAATTTTACGCTCAAATGAAGTAATTCAATCAGAGGAATTAATTGATGAATTTAAAAATTTATTTTGTTTATTAGAAAAAGTTTTTAAAGAAGATGATAAAAATTATTTTGAATTATTAAAATTCATATGTTTTAAAGAAACAAAAAAAGTCCCTAATGTTCTTTATAGAACTGGAATTTTCCAAGATTGTTATTAAATATAAGGAAATTATAATAAACTCAAATGAAATTTTACAAATATTACTATATCCATTGGTAAATCCAAATGTATCAAAATTTCCGAAGAGTATAATAGAAATATTAACTGCAACTGATTATGATATTGCTGTCATTATTGAAAATATTTTGTCAAATGAAAAAGAAGAAATATACAATGCATTATCAGAAACTCTATTATATCATTTTGAAAAAAATTCTTTTATGTA